>VZRQ01000150.1:199970-211812 GCA_013397975.1 Machaerirhynchus nigripectus | reverse complement strand
ACATCTGGACGGGCTCCGTGAGCCACCTCCGCTCCTCATTTCGGGAGCACGGGCAACCTGGGCCACCTCCGCTCCTCATTTCGGGAGCACGGGCAACCTGGGCCACCTCCGCTCCTCATTTCGGGAGCACGGACAACCTGGGCCACCTCCGGAGCAGCGCTGGAGACACCCAAGCGCCTGGAGAGCGTCACTCCCCGCGGCGGGAGCGGGAGCTCCTCTCAGAGCTGGTACTTCCTCAGCAGCTCGCTCTGCCACTGCCGCTTTTTGTTGGGAAAGGCCACCGGGATCTTGATCCTGCGGAATTCCTCGATGCACTTGCCCAGCTCGGACTGCAGCGCCCGGCGCTCCTCGCTGGTGGCCGCGGTGGTGGCCGGAGTGACCTCCACGCCGTTCTCCTTGACCGCTGCGTGGCCGCTGCCCCGCCACTGCCCCTCCTGCTTCACCTCCTCCGTCTCTTTCAGGGATTTGGAGAAGTCCAGGGTGCTGGGGCGGGTTGGGAATTCCTCGGGAGCTTCTGGCCACGGCAGCGAGTTGGTGGGGCTGGGATCCTTCTCCTCCGGCTGAGCGTCCCCGCCCGGGACGGGCTCGTCCGTGGGTGGAGCCGGGAAGGGCTCGGCGGGGCCGGGGGTTCCTGCCGCGCTCCCACCGCCGGAATCGGCCGCGTCCTGCCCCGGCCCGGGGCTTTCCTTCGGCTCCGCGGCGTCCTCGGGGGCTGGGGAAGGAGAGCAGAGAGGAGCGTGAGGAGGGGGAGATGGGGGGAGAGGAGGGAGAGGAGGGAGAGGAGGGAGAAGGAGATGAGGGAGGTGAGGGAGGCGAAGGAGATGAGGGAGCTGAGGAAGATGAGGGAGCTCAGTGAGATGAGGGAGATAAGGGAGATGAGGGAAAGGAGGGAGATAAGAGAGACGGGGGAGGTGAGGGAGAGGAAGGAGATGAGGGAGATGAGGGAGCTGAGGAAGATGAGGGAGATGAGGGAGCTGAGGAAGATGAAGGAAATGAGGGAGCTGAGGAAGATGAAGGAGATAGAGAACTGAGGAAGATGAGGGAGGTGAGGGAACTGAGGAAGATGAGGGAGGTGAGGGAGCTGAGGAAGATGAGGGAGATGAGGGAGCTGAGGGAGCTGAGGAAGATGAGGGAGATGAGGGAGCTGAGGGAGCTGAGGAAGATGAAGGAGATGAGGGAGGTGAGGGAGCTGAGAGACCTGCTGGGAATCCTTTTAAAAACACATCCGGCGGCAGAGATACAAAACAAGGAATAAACTATTCCCACTTTAAATTCCCCCACCCTGCACTTTGCCCCCTGCACGAGAGCAGAAAATATCAAGGGGGATTTTCTTTTTCCTTGGAAACTTTGTAAGGACAGAGTTGGATTTTTTCCCCGTTTTTCCTTCCTCTCCTTTTTTTTTTTTTTTTTTCCATTTTGACATTTGCTGAGCAGCTCCAGCTCTGCCTGCTGGAGGTGGGAAGCAGGAATGTCACCCTTCAGCGAGCAGAACCCTCAAAGGCTGGATTTTCTCTGGCAAATCTCTCCGGGAAGTTACAGGGATGAATCTTTGCCCCAAATTCTTTGAGTGATGGGATGAAGCCTCGGAGCTGCTTTAATCGTCTTATCTGGGAACCTGGGAGCTGCTTTTGGGAAACGTGGAGCTGAGGCTGGGGAATTTAAGCACCCAAATTCCCAGGAGGAGCCTCCAGCTGAGCTGGGGAATGAATTCAAATCCTTCAGTTCCTCTCCAGCATCGCAGCTCCCGGAGCATCCCGTGACTGTGGTGGGTTCAGGATAACATTTATTTTCTGAAGTTTTCAGTTTTACATCCCATTATTCCCATCTGAGGCACAGAGAACTCCTCAGGTCACCAGGCTGCGAGGAAAGCCAGGTTTCCTGGGAATGGCTCCCGAATATTCCTCATATCCCACCATCCTGGTGTCCTTTGGGTGGTCTGGCAAGGCTGGTGCCAGGCTACAAACTCACATCCCTAAAATCTCCCCTCTCTTAACCCCAGAATCCTGGAATGGGTCGGGTTGGGAGGGACCTTAAACTCATCCCATTTATTTCGAAGCTGGAATGAAAAGAGCCTCTGGAATAAAGCCATGGAAGAGGAACAGGCTGAGAGGAACCCAGCTCTGCTGCTGCCCATGGAGGGGCTTTTCCTCCTGTGCCCCACGCTTTGTTTGGCCACCTGGGCTGGGCTTGGAGAATCCTTTGGGGAAAAAAATTGGGAGAGAATCATGGAATAATGGAATCACGGAACTGGATCATGGAATCCCGGAATGGTTGGGGTGGGAAGGGACCTTGAAGCCCATCCAGTGCCACCCCTGTCATGGGCAGGGACACCTCCCACTGTCCCAGGCTGCTCCCAGCCCCAGTGTCCAGCCTGGCCTTGGGCACTGCCAGGGATCCAGGGGCAGCCACAGCTGCTCTGGGCACCCTGTGCCAGGGCCTGCCCACCCTCCCAGGGAACAATTCCTGCCCAATATCCCATCCCTCCCTGCCCTCTGGCAGTGGGAAGACTTTCCCTCCAGGACCGCGTGCCAAACCCCTCCCTGGTTATTTTGGGAGCAGTTGAGTCTCCGCCGCACACGGTGGGAAGGGAAAGGCGATCCTGGAGCGTGACGGAGTGTGAGCTGCAGATCCCCGGTTTGGGATCACCGGGAACGACCTGTTCCCCCATCCATGGGACCTCCCAACATCCCCGGGGATGGAAGCGGCGTCGGAGAGCGGCAAATCCCGGGCCGTGAGCCTGGGCCCGAGCTCCCGTCCCTGTCACAGCCTCTGGAATAACAGCGCGCTGTCCCGGAGCCGCAGGGGTGGGGACAGCGTGTGCTTCCCACAAAACCAGCGGCGGGAGCCGATAATTGCCCCCAGCGGGATTCCAGCGGCTCCGCGGGGCTGCTCGGAAAGTGTCGCTGCTGAGTTTAATTGGAGCTCTAAAGCACGAGTGGCACCGAGGACGGAAAATCGATGGGAAAAAAGGATCGGAAGAATCAGCCAGGCTGATCCCCGTTCCCAGCCCAGCAGCTGGGAGGGGCACTCGGGATTGTGGGGTGTCCTTGGGTCGTGTGAGGGGTGACACCCCCTTAATGCCACACAGGGGCTGGTCCCACACAGCTCCAAAGGTGAGGAAGGATAAACCGGAGGGGAAAACTGGGATGTTTGTCCAAGGCAACAGGGAAGAGGAGGCCCTGGAACTGCTCCAGGGCTGGAGCCCCTCTGGAGCCGGGCTGGGAGGGCTGGGGGTGCTCACCCGGAGAGGAGAAGGCTCCAGGGAGAGCTCAGAGCCTAAAGGGGCTGGTCACAGGACACAGAAGGTGTCCCTGCCCGCCTGGATGGCCTTCAAGGTCCCTTCCATCCCAAACCATTCCGTGTTTCTCTTCCATGGCTTTATTCCAGCAGCTCTTTTCCCTCCAGCGTTTAAATGGGAAAACCAGGAATTTTGGCGGCTTGGGGTGCACCAGGAATGTCTCAGTCCCTTTATAAGCTTCTTAAAATTCCTTCCAGCCTCTTAAACTTGGGTGATGTGGGCCAAAAAAAAGATGGATAAAGGTTTCCAGATGAGCTGGAAGAGCACGTAGGGTTCGGGAAGTGTGGGAAGGGGGTGTCCAGGGTGTATCCACAACATCCCAGTGCCCAATCCAAACCAGCTGCTCCCGTGCCAGCTCCTGGATCCTGTCAGCCTCAGGACTTGACTCTGCCTGGATTGATCTGTTTTATGGGATAAATCCAGGCTGGAACAGCAGTGGGAGCCTCCCGTGCAGCTGGGCCCGTGTGCTTTGGTACCCAGGCTCTGCCACAGAGCCCTGGCAGTGCCAGTGATCCCTGCTGGATCCCCAGGAAATCCCAATCCCCTGCCAGGAGGCACCAAGCTCAGGTGCAGAGAGTGGCTGAGGCCCCAAACTCATGACACAGAGGGCAGAAAACCCGGCTCGACTCTCCCTGGATCCTCTTTTTTCCCTGCTGTTGGGAAAGCTCGGCAAGAAGCTGGGGGTGGGGAAATCCAAACAGCAAAAGGCACCTCTTGAAAGACCTTGGGAAAGGAATCCAGGTTTTCCTCCGGGTGCTGCCAGGAGGAGGCAAGGTGGGATCAGGGATTTCAGGGATTTTTCTGAGGGCTGAGGTTCCTTGGAGGGGAGGTGCAGCTCCCCAAGGAGGAGGAAAGCTGGGCACTGGTACCTGCTGGCGTTGGTTCCGTGTGTTCCATGGACTGCCCGCTCCCTGCAGGGTCCCTTGGTGGGGGCTGTTCCCCTGCTCCTGCCGGGTTCTCTGGGAGGAAAAGATTGGGAATTGTGTGAATTATGGCGATGTCCTCACAAACCTCACCCTGCAGGTGTGGAGCTCACAACTCCATCTTTTGTAGGAATCATGGAATCCCGGAATGGTTTGGGTCAGGAGGCACCTTAAAGCCCATCCCATTCCAGCCCCTGCCATGGGCAGGGACACCTCCCACTGTCCCAGGCTGCTCCAAGCCCCGTCCAACCTGGCCTTGGGCACTTCCAGGGATCCAGGGGCAGCCACAGCTGCTCTGGGAATGTGTGCCAGCGTTATAAGGATGTTTAACTTTGCAGGATCGAGGTCCATGTAGGGATAACGTGATGGCAGGAAATACCCCGGAGATCCCTCATCTAAATTAAATCAGTATTTGCTGAGTGCTTGTGGACATCCACAGGCTGCGGGAATGGCTGGAATGTGGGAACGCCTCCAGCCTGGAGCCCGCGGCTGCATTGCCTCATCCCTGGAAGTGTCCAAGGCCAGGGGCTTGGAGCAGCCTGGGATGGTGAAAGGTGTCCCTGCCCATGGCAGGGCGGGATTAGGTGACCTTCAAAGTCCCTTCCAACCCGACCCAGTCTGGGATTCTATCCCATGGCTCCCGAGCACGGGAGAGCCGCAGCTCGGCGGGCTCGGGCATGGGATGCTGCGTGATTCCAGCATTTTTAGCCTTTAAATCCACGTGCCTGTCAGGACTGGCAGATGGAGATCCAGCTCCGGCCACCTTTTGTTCTCCAGGACTTCAGTCCCTCGGAGCTGGAACAAACCCGCCCGAGGTTTTTGTGCCTTTAATTCCCGGCCAGCTCCCGCCGGGATCTAAACCAGCCCCGGCCACTCCGCCCCCCGAGCGAGCCGATATCCATCAGCACCTCATTACTGCTCCCGGTGCATCCCACGGCGCCTTTCATCTCCAGTTCCTCCCGGTTCTCCTGATTTCCTGCCCTCCCCTGGAGCTGGCAGGGCTCACGCCCAAGGGCTGAGGGAGGGGAGCGGAGTTTGGGGCTGGAATTTTGGCTGCCTTCATCACAGTTGATTCCTGCAATTCAATCCATCCCCTGCGCAGCTGTTCTTGTTTCCCAAACATTCCCTTTTTGGTTTTTTGGGAGCTCTGCTGTCAGTTTCAGGCTGTTTCCTGTGGACCTGTGCAGTCCAAGTGATTTCCCCCCTTATTTTTATCGATGTTTATAAAATATACACATTTAGCAGTGGATATTCCCTCTCACTGGTTCATTTAACATCTGCTCTAATCCGCTCCAGTTCTGGCATTCCCAGGAAAACAGGGAAAAGAGCAACAAATCCCATCTCCAAAGGTCTCCCAACCTCCCTCTCCAAAGGTGTCCCAACTCTTTGCTGCCTTCTCTCCACGGGCAGGGAGTTTTGCTCTTCCCAGAGCTGGGAAGCTCCTGGCCAAGTCCTTCAGGATGGCAGGGATGGAATCATCGGGAGGAGCTCTGGGATGCCTCTGGGAGCGCAGCCAGCGGAGGGGGAGTGACGGACAGCAGCTGTCCCACACCAAGACTTCGCGTGGTTGATTCCCTCACGCTTTTCCAGAGCAGCTGCTCCAGCTCTGTGGCCGGGACGGGAATTATGATGGATTCAGACACCAGAGGTCAAATTCCGGTGACGGCGCAGGGCCCCAGGCTGATGGGAGCCGCTGGAAGCGGAGCCAGCGGAGCCATCCTGCTTTACATCAGCAGAACATCTGCCTGGGGTGGAGCAAAAGCAGCTTTGCCTTCCTGCCAAGCCGATCCCTTTGGATAACCCTTTATTCCCCAAAAAGTCTTTCCAGGCCTGGCACAGCTTCCCAGGGCAGGGGTGGAGTCCCCATTCCTGGAGGGATTTAAAATCCGTGGGGATGTGGCATTTGGGGACGTGGGTTAGTGCCACACTTGCGAATGGCTGGGCCATGGTCTTAGGGGTCTTTTCCCACCTAAGTAATTCCATGACTCTAAGACCTGCCTATTTGTTGGGATGAGTGATCAACAGTGTGGACGGCAAAGCTTTGCCAAGAATTTTTCCAAGAGGAGCAGCTCCTGGTGAGCCTGAGCTGCATCCCACCTGGAAGTGCAGGTTCCCACCTGGAAGTGCTGGTTCCCACCTGGAAGTCCTGGTTCTCACCTGGAAGTGCTTCCGCCGTGTCTCCTTTGAGGTCCAGGATGGGCTCGGAGGAGGACATGTGTTTTTTGGGGCTCTGCTCCGGATCCAAAGGCTCGGGAACGGGCAGGCTGAGCCAGGAGCTTCCTAAAAATCAACACCCAAAGGAGAAGATCTTAGAAGGGAAATGATGCAGAGGGAACGTGGGAAGAGGTGGTGGATGGGAATAGAATCCCAAGCACCTTGCAGAGCACCGTGCCGGGTTCCCAGGGTGAGGAACGATCAGGAAAACTCCCAGCGCTTCCCAAACCCCTCTTGGGGTGATCCCTCAGCTTTGGGCAGTGCCCGTAACCACATCCCACATTCCCCACCGGGCGCTGCTGCTCCCCACGCTTTGCTCCTGCTCTCCTGCCTCTTTCCTGGACCTTTCTCTCCCTGGCTTTCCAGAGAGTGCCTCCTCTACATGGATTTCCAAACAGGGAGGAATACAAAGTGTTTATCCTGAGCTGGGATCAGCGCCTCAGCTCCCCATCGTTTCCTTTCCCAACGTTTCCACAGAGACACTTCCGTTTGCCTCGTGGCCCGGATAAGGCTTTGGATCCAGCTGTGGTTCCTGCCCCATCCAAGGGATTTCCCTCTCCGTGACTGAGCGTCAGAGCGGGATCACCCTGCTGGCACAGAGTGCAGTGAATCCCATAAATGTTCCATTTCCACAGCTCTTCCCACCAGGCAGACAGGGAATCACGGAATCATCACCCAAAAAGGTCACCCAGGACACTTCCACTGTCCCAGGCTGCTCCCAGCCCCATCCAGCCTGGCCTTGGACACTTCCTGGGATCCAGGGGCAACCACAGCTTCTCTGGGAATTCTATCCCAGCACCTCCCCACCCTCCCAGCCAGGAATTCCCTCCCAGTATCCCATCCAGCCCTGCTCTTCCAGAGGCAGATGAAGACTTGGCCAAGGCCACCCTGATTTGGGACACAACCAGTCCTGCTCCACCCAGCCACGGGAAGCAGGGGATGGAACTGGGTGCTCCAGCTCCCCAAACCCCCACAGCTGAGCAGGATTCTGTGTTGGCTGGTTGCCGGAAACCAGGATATCAGGAATCTGCCCAGGGACAGCCTGGCCAGGCTGGATCTCCATGATCCATCATGATCCAGAAGAAGGTGCAGCCTCCAGGAGATGGCAGCAGGATCCCAGCACACCCCATCCCGTGGCCTCCCTTATTAATTGTGGTTCCTGAGACAATTCCTGACTCCTCCCAGGCTCTCAGCAGGGCCTCCTGCTTCCCAGGACCACCATCTTCATCCAGAGGCTCTGTGGTCACCACCAGTGCAGCTGGAAACGTTCCGTTCCTCATTCCAATCAATATCCCAGAGCAGCTGGTTTTGCACCCAGCTAAGTCCCGAAGTCCTGGAGGAGGGAGTCTGAGCTGAATTCCACCCCAGTGGGGCATTCCAAAGCCTTTTGGGATGAGAGGGCGGAACAACGTCCAGGCAGGCCAGGGGAACGTGGCTTGGGGTGGAATTCCCGGCACCCAAGTGGAAGGGGCAAAGATTTTCCGTGGAATGAGAAGGACACTGAGGCTCCATCGCTTCATTTTAACGGTTGGGGTTCTCCAGGTATTCCCAAACATTCCAGCAGAGCTCCGGGCCGCTGGATTCCTGCTTCCACGTGCTGACCCACAGCTGCTGCTTATTAAAGATTTAGAGGCCAAGCTGTCAGCGCTGCTCTGGGGATGGGCTTTTCCTCTTATAGCTCTATCCCTCTAAATCTAATAGGATTGGGAAGAGGAGGCAGAGGCTGGAGCGGTGCCAGGAGCCGAGGGAGGGTTCGTTCCTTCCCGAGGCTTTGCGCACCTCGGCGGAGCTTTCCGGAAGTTTGTTCGTCTTCCAGCACCTCCCCTCGGCTCTCTGGGGTTTTGGGTTAATCCCTGGGAAAATGGGAGCAGAGGAACCGCTCTGTCCTGGTTTTCCCTCATCCCAGGGATAACAAAACACCCGCCCTGTGCTGGCTGCCCGCGCTCTGCTGCGCCGGAAAAACGGCATTAATCCCATTTCAGTCCCAATTCCGGCCGGGGACTTGCTGCTGTTCCCGTTTTTGTGTGGACTGTTTGGGATGGGAAGCCTGGGTTTGGAACACAGAGAGTTCCATCCTTCCCTGCAAAGGAGGATGCTGAAATCAAAATCCGTGCCAGCATCACTTTTCCAGGGATTAAATCTCCTTTTTTAGGGAGGGATCCTATTAAAAAATCCAAAGGCATTTTGCCATGGTGTAAACTGGGCTTTCCTTCAAAACCTGAGCAAACCCAGGCCAGTTCCAGGATGCAGTTAAGGTTAAATCCATGGAATTAAAGGCCTGCTTCATCCCAGTTTTTCTCTCCAGTTCTGCGGGATATTTCATTCCCTCATTGTCCTCTTTGGTTAAATTAATTAAGTTTGGGAATCCCACAGATCCACGGATGCTGTGGCAGGTCTGGACAACCTTTCTCATGAAAGAAATATTCCTAAAATCCACCCTACACGTCCCCTCAATGCCGTCTCTGATCACCTTTGGAGGACAGTAAATCCCAGGATCTGGGAAGATTCCAAGGCCACCACTGGAAGGTGCTGGCTCAGCTCTGCTTCCGGCCTCAAATCCACATTGTCCAACAAACACGGCGGATTTGGGGATATTCCATGGATGTGGTGATGGGATGGGAGCCACCGAGGAGCCACCAAGCACTGGGACAACTCGGGAATCACAGCCACTGCTGAAACTCAAACCCTTGGGATTCCTCCTTCACCCTCTCCCAGGTTTTTCCCAGTGCTTTCCCATGGATTTACCTGGAAGGCTGCAGTGCCTGGAGAGCTGCCTGGAGAGTTGGCCTCGCGCAACCGGACCTGGAAACAAAGGAGAGGGTTCGGATCTGGATCCGCGCTCCAAGATCGTGGAATTCTGGTGACCTCCCTCCACACCCGCGCACCCGCTTGTGGGCCTGGATCCTGCTCCAAAATCATGGAATTCTGGTGTTCCACATCCACAGCCCCGCCGGAGAGGGGTGCAAGGAAACCGAGCGCTGCGGTTCTGCCCCATGAAAAATCGTTTCCTGGGATTTTCCCCGTGGATGTGCCATGAGCCCAGCCAGGTTTTATGGCGCTTTTCCAAAACATCTGGGCTCTTCCCAACACTTCCTGCCTTCTGGAAGTCGGGAGTAACCTGACTCCCCCTTTATCCATGGGAAAGTTCTCCAGCTCAACCCCATCCCAATTTCAGCGAGAGATGCCCCTGCACCGGCAAAGACCAGGAATTGCTGGAAAGGGAGTTCTGATCCAAGATGTCCTGCAGGAGCAGGGCAAGGCAACGTCCTGGTGCATCCCACTCCTTGGGATAAGGAAGATTTGGGATCAGATCAAGCCCAGGCATTGCAACAGCCCAAGATTTTCCCACTGGGAAGGCGAAGGAGCCGCCCTCGTGCTCCTTGGAAGCCTGAGGAATATTCCCTGCTTTCCATCCCGGAAAGCCTGAGCTGGAAAATGGGATCAACAACCTGCTTTCGGCTTGCAGGGAAGGAGGGAAAGTCCGGAGTCATTCCCAAATGCTTTATTAATTCCATGGCTTTTGCTGGAAGCAAAGGGGGCTGGAATGAGGTGACACTGCCTGGTCGGAGCCCGTTGCTATTGGAGTTTTCCCTGGAAACCCATTAACACCACGTGGGGAGGGAGGTGAAAATTACACTTAATCCTGAAATATTGTTGGAAAGGGGAAAAATTGGGACGTTCCATTTGGGAGCCACAGGAATAAACACTTTTTTTACCAGAAAAAAGGGATTTTCCTCACTATTTCCTGCCCTTCCTGAGAAATTTGCACCTGGTTTTAATTAACCCTAAAGCTTCATTAATGACCAGCCTGGCACCACTCATAATGAATCCCAAATGTGCATTTTTCCATGGAATAAATGGTTTACCTGAGCACATTTGCAAGCTCCGTTTAGGAACTGTGGCTGTGTATTAATTAAACCGAAATCATAATTAAAAGCAGAATTAAAAGCCCCTCTAATAAACATGGAAAAAAATCCCTTGGCTTTATGTTCAGTGCCCAAATTCGTGGATGATGGAGAGCAGTTATTCCATTTTCCTGAGGGCTTTTGGATGAAGGCCATCCGAGAGGCCTTTAAGGGAACTCCGGAGCCAAGGGGGGACAGCTGAACTTCCAGAGTGGATTAAAAGCTGATTAAGGAGGAGAAAAAGGGAGGATGGAACCAAAAGCTCATTCCCAACATATAAATTATGGAATAATGGGATGTTCCCGAGAGGCCATCTCGGGATGAAGGGCTTTGGTTACCCAGGAAAGGGGGAAAGGGCCAAGAGGAAAATGGAGGGAATGGAATAATGGGGTGGTGGGGGTTGGTGGGAAAGGACCTTGGGATCAGCCCTGATGGAGAATCTTCCACTGGGATTGATGGAATGACAAACAGGACACAGAGATGTGCCTTGGGAATGTCGCTCGGATGTTTCCTAAACCTTGGTGGGATTTAAGTCAACTCCAGAGACTCAGGAGAGAGCTGGGGTTGCTCACCTGGAGAGGAGGAGGCTCCAGGGAGAGCTCAGAGCCCCTTCCAGGGCCTCAAGGGGCTCCAGGAGAGCTGGAGAGGGACTGGGGACAAGGGATGGAGGGACAGGACACAGGGAATGGCTTCCCACTGCCAGAGGGCAGGGATGGATGGGATACTGGGCAGGAATTGTCCCGTGGGAGGGTGGGCAGGCCCTGGCACAGGTGATCCAGGGTTGCTTCTCTGGGCACCCTGTGCCAGGGCCTCCCCACCCCCTCAAGGAAGGATTCCTTCCCGAGATCCCAGCTCTCCCTGCCCTCTGGCACTGGGAAGCCGTTCCCCCTTGTCCGTATTTCTGTAAAATGTCCTATCCTTGAGCATGGTCCGAGAGAGAAACCACGGCATTCCAGGGGGCTGGACATCACCCAAAGCTGAGCTTATGGGGAATTCTCCTGGAATGGGACTAACTCCAACCTGAGCAGGGATTTCTTGGTCTGGAATCTCCCCCAGGCACTGCCCAAGTCAGGGCACGGAGCCGGACACGTGGATAAATCCTCTCCTGATCTTGCTTCCTAATGGAATAGTTGGAATTTTCAGCCCATGGATCAGTTACAGATGGGCCAGGGCACGAAATCCCTGCTGTTTATTCCTGACTGGAGAGCTTTCCAGGTGTCCTTTAACACCTTCTGGGTTTGATTTCAGGATACCTCCAGTGCTGGGATCATATTCCTGAGGAAGGATCAGCAGGAGACACCTGGGGAGGGAAAAGGCAGGAGATGGATGGAAAACTCCATCACCTCAAGGGATCGAAGCCTCTGGATCAGCCTTTGCTCATCCTCAGACTCTCTCTCCCTACAACTCATCCTGACAGTAGCAAGGACAAAACCAGGATGGATTTTTATCCCTGGTTTTTTTTTTTTTTTTTTGTGGAAGAATTAATAAGGAAATTGCAGCAA
>VZRQ01000150.1:171830-184443 GCA_013397975.1 Machaerirhynchus nigripectus | reverse complement strand
TGGGATGGGATGGGATGGGATGGGATGGGATGGGATGGGATGGGATGGGATGGGATGGGATGGGATGGGATGGGATGGGATGGGATGGGTGGACACTCACTTGGCAAACCCTGCCTGGGAAGAGTTCTTCTGGAGGATCTGCAGCATCTCCCCCGGGCAGGTGGTGCTCACTTCACCCTGACAAGTGATGAGTGACATCCATGACAAAGGACAGGACGAGAGGAAACGGCCTCAGGTTGTGCCTGGGGAGGTCCAGGTTGGATATTAAGGAGGATTTCTCCACAGAAAAGCTCATCCAGCCCTGGTGTCCCCATCCCTGCACGGATTACCCAGCCCTGTGGATGTGGCACGCGGGGACACGGCTTAGGGGTGGCCTGGGCAGAGTTGATGGCCGGAGCTGGAGCCATCATTCCAATTAATCTAAAGAGTCAGGGAGCAAAATCCGCGGAATTCCAGCTGATCAGCTCCTGTGGGATCCCCAGCTGACAGGAGAACTCAGACGAGTCCCACTTTTCCCTGTGTCCAAGTCGCTCTCCCCCTCCAGACCTAATTAAATTCAATTAATCTGATTATCTGTACAGTCTATCAGCAAAAGAAATCTTAATAGCCTGCTCAGTGTGATGAATTAATAGAGATTAATTAGAATTCATTACATTTATCACCATCTCACTGTGCTGGAGCTCTGCAAACACTGGGGAAAAGAGGGAAAATTCTCATTTTTAGTTTATAATTCATGCTGGACCAAACCTTGATCTCATCTGGACGTGTGTCACACTCAGTTCCACCCGTTGTGACATCGGGGTGGGGACACACACACCAAAAAAAGGCCATAAATGCCTTGGGAGAGGCTCTCAGGGACTGCGGGGTCACCCGGGGCCGCCAGAGCCTGATCTGGGTGTGCCGGGCAGGATCCTCAGCTCAGGATTAACAGGAAAAGCTTTTACAAACCTGCCTGGTGCCGGTTTGGGGTTGGGTTTTGGGGTGGTTCCTCCGTCGGAGCTCACCTGTCACCCACCCAGCTCCCAACATTTTCGCTGGAGGTCCCCAGAGTGGGGAGGGGACCTCTGCTGGATGCACAGGGATTTGGGAACATCCCTCGCTCGGGCTCGCTCCGTTTTTACTCCATTTGGCCGTGTTCACTCGAGGGGAAAAAGGGAAAAAAGAGGAAGCGGGGCCATAAAGCAAAAGCAGTTTAGAGCCGTGACAGCTCTGGCTGCGCTGGCCATAAATCGGGAGCGAGGGAAGGGAATGAGGCCGCAGGACCTCACAGGGACGGCCCGGGAGCAGGCAGAGCCTTTCGGTGATTCCCAGCACCCTCTAGTGGGATCTCCGCCTCCGGAGCATCCCAAAAAACCGCCGAGCATCCCCAAAACCTGGCACGCCGCGGAGGATGAGGGTGCGCAGCCCCGTCACCCACCAGAGGCTCGGGATCCGCTCCAGAGCTCGCCAAGGGCTGCTCACACGGAAAGGGGAAGGTCCCTGTGGCATCGGGAGCTTTTCCAGGGGGAAGGGACAGCCCCGGGATTGTCTGCTCTGCAAAAATCAGGTCCCCACGGCGCCCCAGGAGCTGAGCCCCTCATGTCCCCTCCGCCTCTGTCCCTGGGATGGTCAGTGGAGCCACGGATTGGATCAGAGCACCCCGGGAGTGCTCTGGGATGGAAAAGCCCCTCAAAAATCTGGGATGGAGCCAGGGCTGATCCTCCAGGCAGTACGAGGGATCAGCCACAGGGTTCCAGGGTGAGAGATCCCAAATGCTGCGGCTTCCCTGCGTCCCAGGGTGTGTTTCCTTTCTGTCTGCAAGGGAAGAAACCTGGGGGGATGGAAAACCATCCCCTGGGAATTTGCCATTAAAGGATTTGAGGCAAAAACCGTTCCCACTCTTCCTTCTAACAAAGCTGTGCCTTCTTGGCCTGATGTTTTTTGGAATGGAGGACAGAATCATGAAATGGTTTGGATGGGAAGGGACTTCAGAGCCCAGCCCATCCCACCCCTGCCATGGCAGGGACACCTCCCACTGTCCCAGGCCACTCCAAACCCCGTCCAGCCTGGCCTGGGACACTTCCAGGGATCCAGGGGCAGCCACAGCCTGTGTTCCTGACTAGACCTGACCTTCCAGAGAAGAGGCTGCCCATGCTGGGCTCAGCAATTCCTGGGTTGTCCTTAGGAACTCTCCAACCAGTTTTCCTAAACTGTGGAGCCATTTTTCCCCACTCGGATCCTGAGGCTGTGGCTTCCCCAGGGCAGTCCCACGTGACCTGAAAAGCTGCTGCTGCTTTGTGTGTTTCAGAGCTTTGCCTCTTCATTTGCAGAGCGGTTTTTGTCCCCAAGCACCGGGTGGGACCCACAAACAACTCCTGGGCACTTTATGGGATGTGGAGCAGAGCAAACGGCTTCTCCTAGAATGTTTTCTGTCTTCCATAAACCTGGATTCTGCTGCTCTGTCCTTTCCTGACATGGAACAGCTCGGAACCCAGCTAAACATGCTGGGCTGGGGAGGTTTTGGTAATCCCAGGTGCAATTCCTATGTGGCAAAGAGGAGAGGGCAAAGATTCGCTTTTCTGGGTCTGCACATCCGGATCCCACTCGGCTGCTGCCGCCTCCAGCCGTCCTCTCTGGGAGAAGGGATGGAAAAAGAGCAGGGCCCGGTCACGCCTCATCCATCTCCTGTGCTGCTGCCCTGGCAGGGAGCTGCTTCCTGACCTGATTTCCCAGCTCCAGCTGGCTCCAGGCTGTTGCTCCACAGCCTGCAAGGAATCCCCCACCAGTGGCTTCTCCACAGGCCTGCTCCTGATCCCGGGTCTGGAGGGATGGACGGGAAAGCTGCAGAGTTTGTAAATCTGGGAACACTGGGAGAAGTTAACGGGAGGTTTTGCACTGCCCCAGTGTGAGCTCTTGGATCTCGCTGAGCCGTGGAATGGTTTGGGTTTGGGAAAGGACCCTAAATATCACCTATTTAGTCTCTTTCCACCCTCGCAGCTTTTCCGAGCTGGCTGCAGGGTGGTTCCACCCAGACGAGCCTGGAAAAGGCCATTTCTCCATCTTCCCATTGGTTTCACCAATTCCTCCCCGGAAAACGAAGCGGGAACACCTCCAACCCCAAACTCAGCTCGCTGCCAGCAGGGAAGAGGGGGGAAACCAGCTTTCCTGGGATGCAGCTCCAGCACGGAGCCCGGATTTGTCTCGGCGTGCAGGAAAGAAACCGAGAGCTGAAGACAAAGAGCGCCCTCGATTCCGGGCGGGACCCGGAGCGCGTGAGCCGAGCAGGAGAAGCCTTCATGAAAAATGAACGAGGAGCAGGCGGCCGCCAGGAGCGGCGCGGGTGAAGCTGCCGGAGTTATCTGGGGCATGAAGAAACCCAGCAGGCCAGAAAAATGTGAGCAGGGGGGAGCAGCGGAGGTGAAAACGCAGGGAAATGAGCGGGGCTTGATGTTTAATTAATGGCCCCGTTTGCGTCTGGATGGCGGCGTCCTGCTGGGGACAGCGAGGACACGCCAGGCCTGGCCGTGCCACCGGGTCCCCTCCAGCACAACTGTTCCATCCAGGTTTCCCTTTTCCCTGGTTTTTTGGGGTGATCCGAATCCGCCCAGCCTGTGCTGCACCAAACCCTTAATGCTGAACGCCAACAAACAGGAGGGGACTTTGCCAGGGCTGGAAGGGTTGGGACATCTGGGGTTTTCCTGCCTTTGGCACCGGGAGGGGAATTTTAAAAGGGAGGCAAAGAAAAAAAATCAAGAAAAGAAAGAAAAATCCCGAACAAATCTCCCCTGGAGCTGCAGTTCCGGCATTGGTGGGTGACAGGTGAGCTCAGAGGGAGGAACCAGTTGTCTCTGCAAACACTGACTCTTTTTAACCAAGAAATAGGAAGTGGAGATGATTTGACCCTGTTTTTGTCTATTTTTGACCAAGAAATAGGAAATGGAGGTGGTTTGATCCTGATTTTGACCCTTTTTAACCAAGAAATAGGAAAGGGAGATGATTTGACCCTGTTTTTGTCTATTTTTGACCAAGAAATAGGAAATAGAGGTGATTTGACCCGGATTTTGACTATTTTTGACCAAGAAATAGGAAATAGAGGTGATTTGATGCCGATTTTGACCCTGCAACAAACCAAGAGGAAATGGGGAGCGATCTGGCTTTGCTTTGCTTTTCCCCCTCTGCAGCTCCTCCTGCACCTGGGGATTTCCTGCCCCGGCCTCGAGCTCGGGGCTTTGCTCAGCTCCCTCAGGTTTCCTGTTTTGCTCTCGGGGCTCTCATTTCACCCACAAATCGTTTCCTGCTCCGAGGCTCCTCGTGGAGGAACGCCCTCCGTTTCTCCCGGTAAATCCTTGCCCGCTCTTCCCTTTCCCAAGGCGCTTTCCCAGCAGCTGGACGGGTGATGGGCAGCTCTCTGGGAATTTCAGGAAGCTTTCCCTGACGTTTTTTAAGCCTCTCAGGTTGTCTCTGGGTGACGGGGAGGGGGTGTGGGTGATCAGCTTTTCAATTGCAGCCCCGGGAAGTGTCGCGCTGCCCGAATTAACCCCCCCAGCAGCCCGGAGCCCTCTGTTACTCTGCCTTTCCAGCATTCTCCTGGAGTTCAAGCGCTGCTGGAAATGAGGCAGTGCTGGAAAATGAGGGAGATGCCATTGGAGAGGCTGAAAACCTGACAGGGATGGAGGAAGAACCAGGGTAACCCGGAGACGACCTTCATTGAAAGGGGTGTGGTGGCGACAGGAGCATTTTAGCATGAATTCCTTTTTATTTTGGGGGCTCAGAGGCGTGGCAGGGATTTTTTAATAATTGGGGGTGTGATTTGAAGCTCGTCAAATGTGTGGCTGAGCTGAGGGAGTAGCTGGGAGGGAGTTGTTGGGGGGTTCATTGCTTTCAGTTCACTGCAGAGCCACAAATTCAACAACAAATTCCTCCTCCCAAACATTCCCAGTGCCTGTTGTAAATATTATTATTATTATTATTGTTATTGTTATTTTCCTGCAGTCTGTATTATTATTTATCCCCAGTTCTCACTCAAATATTTGCAGAACCCGAGGTTTTCCTTGTGGCCACTTGGGTTTCTCCCCTCCCCACGCAGCTCAGAGGCTGTGAAAGAGCTGCTGGGTGGTCTCCAAGTGTTCATCCAGGACCTACAGGCCTTGGATTCCCAGGAATCCTGATGCTGCTGGGTCTGCTGAGAGTGCAAAAGCACCCCAATAACATCTCCCATGGTAGGAGCTTGGAAGGAGAGGAGCTTTAAGGTCCCTTCCAACCCAGCTTCCTGAGACCTGGGCGTCATGGAATTCCAGAGGGATTTGGGTTGGGAAAGGACCTTAAAACCCATCCCATTCCACCTCCCATGGGCAGGGAATCCCTTAAAACCCATCCCATTCCACCTCCCATGGGCAGGGAATCCCTTAAAACCCATCCCATTCCACCTCCCACGGGCAGGGAATCTTCCACAGCCCTGGGTGCTCCAACAGGGATGTTCCAGGGATGGAGCAGCCACAGCTTTTAGGGATCATCTCCCCATCCTGGCTGGGTTTGCAGGGAGATGCTCTCTGTGCCCAAGACGTAGAGGGGATGCTGAGGGATTTCCTTCCCTCCTGGATCATCCCTCTGTAGTTCAGGAAAGTCAGGCTGGCCAAACACCTGACCTGAGCGTGGCTTAGTGCTCATGGTGGTGCCCACTCAAAGCTTGGCTTGATCTTGGAGTTCTTTTCCAAGCCCTGGTGCTGCACGGACACGGCTTCCATGGAAAGCCCAGGACCTCTGGAGCTGTTTGGAGCAGCCCTGGGAGGCTGCAAAGCTCTGCTCTGGTCCGGCCTCCAGGACACAGCCAGGCCCATCTGGCCATGGGGACAAAGCTCCTCGACAGACATTCCCACAAGGGATTTAAGGATTGGGTTTACTGAGTGAGGGATTAAGGAGGGCTGGAGTCAGCAGGAATTTGTGCCTTTAGGGTGACGTTGAGGTTTTGGGGAAGCAGAGCTTGGATGAGATCCTCCCTTTCTGCTGCTGGGGCTGGCAGAGCGTTGTCAAGTTGGGATAAACGAGGGTTTTTATTAATGGGAATGTTCCAGAGGCCTTGGCAACACGCCTGGGGTTTCACAAATGAGAAAATAAATGGGAAAAAGAGCAGCTTCCCAGTCTCACACCCAGCACAAATGAAGTGCAGCCTGGCTGGAAGGAAAAATCCCAGTGCAGATACCAGATGTGCTCTGACCCCTCCTTATCTGACATTTCCCACGCTCAAGGAGAGAAGGTGCTCCCACCTCACCTGAGAGCTCCTGTAGCAGGTGAGCCTGGCTCCTCCAGCTGCTTTGGCTCCTCAGGAATTCGGAGCAGGAGACACTTCCAGGATTTTCAGTCTTTCCCCCCTCATTTGCCACCCCATGGGATTGACTGATCATACTGATCTTAAATATTGGGGTATTTTTGCCCCCCTCCTGCTGGGAGGCAAAAGAGAGAGCCTGGTTCTCCTTCCTGTAATTCCCAGCCTGTATTCCTGCCCACATCATTCCCACCATTCCGTGATGTCCTTCAGGCAGCTCTTTGCCTCTCCAGATGTATTTTTACATTGCAGCCTCCTCCTCATTCACCTTCCTTTGGGCAGGATGAGCGTGGTGACCTCTCCTCATCCTCCTCTGCTGGTGCCAGGCCACGGGGAACGGCTCCTCACTGCCAGAGGGCAGGGATAGGTGGGATGTTGGGAAGAAATCCTTCCCTGTGAGGGTGGGGAGGGGCTGGGATGGAATTTCCAGAGAAGCTGTGGCTGCCCCTGGATCCCTGGCAGTGTCCAAGGCCAGGCTGGATGGGGCTTGGAGCAGCCGGGGGCAGTGGGAGGTGTTGGAACAAAATGGGCTTTAAGGTCCCTTCCATCCCAAACCATCCCTTGATTCCATGATTCTCTCTTCCCTCCACCAGGCCTGGAGCCTCTCCCTTGCCCCTCCCTGGCTCCCGATCATTCCCGAGGTGGGATCTCCTCACCAGCTGGAATTCAAATTAAGGTTTCCCTGGCACCGGCAAACGCCGGCACAGCAAATCCAGCCCTGCTAAACTCCAGCTGCCTTGACCAAAACATCATGAATATTCATGAGGCGATTAATTAACGTCTCCCTGATTTAACAGCTCCTCATCAGACACTCCTTAACCCCGTGTGCCATCGGTTCCTCCCCATTCTGTGCCATCCCAGGGGCTGGGGCCCAGGTGGAAGTGTCATTCCAAGGTGTTTTGGAAGGACCTTGCCAGGAATGAACAGGTTTGAGGAGCGCAGCGATCCCAATCAGCTCCCCGAGGCTGTGATGGTGATTAGTGCCCGTAATTAGACATTTTCCAGGAGGATCAGGCTGTGCTGCAGAGCTGGGGTGGTGCAGGAAGGAATTTCCAGCTGTGGGACATTCCAAGTTCAGCTGCCTCCATCGCTCTTTCCACTCAGGCGAAGCTCAGTGGCAGAACTGCTCCTCCTGTGGCCGGAGATCCCCTCCAGGAGCCAACATCCCTCAGGAGCAGGGAGAGGGAAGCGTTTGTATGGATGGAAACAACACGGGAAACGCCAGGGATGTTTTTTCTCCTTCCCCTGCTGGGAAATGGGGCCGCTGGGTGATCCGGGTGATCCCACGCTGCTTCCAGAGGGATTTCAGGGATGAGCTTGTGGAAGCCTTTCTGGGATTTCTCCAGGTGTTCCCAGTCTGGAGTGAAGAGAGATCTGAGATTTCAGCGGGGTGGGGATTGCAGAGGGAATATCTGCAGTGGGGGTGGGGTGGGGGCCGCATTTATCCCGAATTCTTCCCTCCAGTCACTTTCCCTCTCCCGCTCATTCCCACAGGATGCCGGAAGTGCCAACACTCTGAATAATCCCCAAAAACCATCAGAGGAGAGCAGGGACGGCAGCTCCTTCAAGGGCTGTTAAACACAGGGCTGTGCATCCAGCCTCCAGCTCGGGGAGCTGCCGGATCATGGGATGCTGGGAGCTGCCAGGGAATCCTGAAGGCACCGGAGCTCCGGGCTTGCCCTTGGAATGCTTTTGATCCCAGGGATCTGCCACTGGCCACAGTCAAAACCCATCGCTCATCCCCCAGAACTGCAGGAAAAGGTGGAGGGGTTTTATAAGGCGGAATTAAAGGAGCAGTGCTGGGCCAGGGCTGGTTGAACCTCGTTAATTGATGTGTTAATTACCTGCGGGTGTCTAGGCCAGCCTGGACTTTGAGCTGCACTTGGAGAAGCTCTACGAGGGGACCTCCAGCAGCTTGGAGGAGAGGAAAACCTTCCTCAGGTGCTTGTGGAAGCTGAACTGGCACTGTCCCCTTTGTGAACGTCCCCTCGGGTGCAGTGGAAGGTAATTAATGAATGAATTAATTAATGGCCTTGTCACGCTCAGAGCTCTCTGGGCTTTTGGCAGCGTCCCCGTCAGTGAAAGGTGAATAAATTCAGGCGGTGCAGGAGGGTGGTGGGGCAGGGTGAGGTGGTGCCAGGGAGAGGGGAGCAGCAGGAGCCGGGTTTGGGTGTCTGGAGGCACAGCCATGGATTTACCCACCGCCCATGGATACACGGAGCCGAGCTGGGAATAAAACCACAGCTTGTCTCATTCCCAGGAATCTCTGGAGCTGGTTTGGGGAGGTGAGCAAAGTGTTGGCAACACCGGGGGAGGAGCCTGGTGACATCCCCTCGACAAGAAATAAATATGTTTGTGGATATAAAATATATTTTATGTATTTATTATTTGTATGTATATTTAACTCCACAACAGGTGACTTCCAGTCCGTTTCACAGAAACACGAGGGTTCGGAAGGGACTGTAAGGACCATGGACAGGGACACCTCCCACTGTCCCAGGCTGCTCCAAGCCCCATCCAGCCCGGTCTTGGACACTTCCAGGGATCCAGGGGCAGCCACAGCTGCTCTGGGAATCTGTGCCAGGCCCTCCCCGCCCTCATCATCAAACCCTTCTTCCTCGTGTCTAATTTAAATTACAGGACTTTCTAATTTAAATCGAGGAGTATCTTCAGCTCTGGAATTTGTTCCAGCTTTGTGTGACACACCAGGAGTTTCCTCACCAGGGAGGTGAGGAAAATCCCAACCCAACCCAGCCCAGGTCTATTTTGTCCCTCTTACAAAGCCCATCATCCCACATCCACCTTCCTTTGCCCCAAAGGGATCCCTAGAGAAGGAAAAGCAACATCCAGGGAGAAGGAAAAGGGGAGAAAAATGAAACAGAGCTGGAAGGAGATTGAAAAGGAAAATATAAACCAGTAGGAAGGGCCAATGGAAAAGGCACAGGATGTTTCCAGAGTTCCCTGGGAGGGTGGGCAGGCCCTGGCACAGGGTGCCCAGAGAAGCTGTGGCTGCCCCTGGATCCCTGGCAGTGCCCAAGGCCAGGCTGGAATGCCCTGGGATAGTGGAAGGTGTTGGAACCACGTGGTCTTTAAGGTCCCTTCCATCCCCAACCATTCCAGGATTCTGTGGTTTTCCATAGATTTGGAAGGGAAAGGGAGAAAATGAAACCAAGGGGCTCAAGGTCCCCCTGCAAGAGGATCCTTCAGCATCCCTGGCTCCCATCCTGGCATGGATGGAACTGGATGGGCTTTTAGGTCCTTTCCAACCCCAACCATTCCATGATTTTTTGACTACTGAGCTTTACTGACTCCGTCGGGGCTGCTGTGGTTTATTGCATTTCTGCAGAGGAAATTTCTCCTTTAAGTGCTGGAACAAAAAACCTGGGAAAGCTGCTTCAAGCATTCATCTTCTGCTGAGAAATCTGGGATTTTATGGTTGGTAACCAAGGAAAAAAGGAAAAAAAATAAGCCAAAGGAAATATCCTAAACCTTACAAGAAACCACAAGCCCTAAATCCAACCTCCTTTAGCTGCAGCATTTGCTGTATTCCCATATGTGACTTGTTACACTTGGAAGTTAATCTGGAAGCCCAAACTCCTGAGGTTTGTTCCTGCCAGCTCCTGGCGAGGAATTCAGGCACTTTGTGACTGTTCCCAGCTGTAGAACACCCTGGGAGAGCAACAAATACATCTTTATTAAGTTTTTGGAGATGAAAGGCGCCGCTGAATACATTATTTTAATGCCCTCTAATGAACAAATGTGACTTCCCACTAATACCAATTAATTAATGAGCATTTCCATTTCCCAGCCCTGATCTCCGATATTAAATGTTTAATCCCAGCGAGCTGGACCAGCCCGTGCATCCATTTAAATGCTTTCCCCACATCCCAGTGATAACACCTTGGCTTCCTCTCTCCTATTAACCACCCTCCTCTGAGCCAGCTGTTCTGGGAATCACAGAAATCCCTGCACTGGCAGCGAGGAAAAGTTGATTTCTCCAAGGGGAAGGATGGCACGGCCAGGACACCGGGAGGCCAAAGGCTCTGATTTGGACATTGGTATTCCTCCAGAATTCCAGGATCCCAACACATGTGGAACTGCAGGCAGCTCGCAGCAGCTCTGTGCTGCCTGCAGCTGGATGATATTCCTGCTCCCGGAGCCCCTGGAGAGCCCCTTCCAGGAGCACTGTCCCACCGGTGTCACCGGGGGTGCTCCCCGCGGGGACAGCCTGAAGGGGGGCAGGGACAGGCCTGGGGGAGGTTTCTGGCTCTAATTAAAGAACAATTAATAAATGGGAAGGTCTGGGCAGAGCTGGTGGGATGGGATGGGGTCCCTGGGGGTGGTGGGGAAGCAGAATTCCGGGGGCATCGCTGGTGCTGTTGGAGATGAGTGGCCGTGGTCAGAGAGGCTGGGAGACCTGGGGGTGTCCACCTGGAGAGGAGAGCTCAGAGCCCCTTCCAGTGTCCAAAGGGGCTCCAGGAGAGCTGGAGAGGGGCTGGGGACAAGGCATGGAGGGACAGGACACAGGGAATGGCTTCCCACTGCCAGAGGGCAGGGATAGATGGGATATAGGGAAGGAATTGTTCCCTGTCCCCACCTGTGAGGGTGGGGAGGGGCTGGGATGGAATTCCCAGAGCAGCTGTGGCTGCCCCTGGATCCCTGGAAGTGTCCAAGGCCAGGTTGGACAGGACTTGGAGCAACCTGGGACAGTGGGAGGTGTCCCTGCCACGGCAGGGGTGGGATGAGGTGATTTTTTGGTCACTCCCAACCCAAAGCATTCCACGATTTCATGATTCCATAAAACCCGGTCCATATTTCAGGCAAGATTCCTCAGACACTTCTCCCTGCAGGGGGAAGCCTGTCCTGGGAGACAGAGGGAATTCACAGCAATATTTATGGGATGATTTCACAGCGAGCTGGCTGTGGGGCTGTGCTGTCCCAAGGTGCTCATTTCCACCAAAATCGCTGGATCTGACTCCAAATATTCCAGTCAGGTGATTCTGAAGACAAAAAGAGAAACTGATCTGTCTCCTCTGGATATTTTCTATGGCCCACAAGTCACATTTTCCCTCAGCAAAACAAAGGGCTGTAATGGAAATTTCCAGGGCCAGTTTGGCCCAGTTTGAAGGTCAGACTGGTTTGTTTTGTCCATCGGAGTCAGCACTCCCAGCTCTGCACCTCCTTCATCACCCCTGCCCAGATCCCGAGCCAGGGCATGGAGCCAAAGGAAGGGAATGGGGTTGGTGCCTCCCACTTTTGGGGTTCCTCACACCCAAAACATCCCCACTCCCCCTCCAGCTCCTGCTGCCCAGCGCCACTTCCCCTGGGAAAGACACTCGGCCACTGGGAAAACAGGGGACCTCAAAACCCTGGGATCAAAGCAGGATGGGGAGTTCTGACACAAACACCTCCACAGCAGTCCTGGAGAAAAAGGGGGAAAATTTCACCTCAATAGTCCTCATGGCACCTAAAGGGCCACCACCGCACCATTAATGAAAATAAAGTTGTTAAATTCAACAAGAGGTGGGGTAGGGCACGTGTGGCAGCCAGTCTGCCCCGTCCCCTGCCAGAAATGTTAAACCTGGGATTTCCTTCCAGTATTTTATCCATCTTTAATTCCCACACGAGTCTACAAACCCCAGGAGGAAACCCTTGGAAGGACACCTTGGTGGCTACAAGGTGTTCCTGCTCTGGTAGAATCCATCCCAAAGTGTCTGCCCTGTGCTGGGGTTGCTCCACGGCAGGACAGGAGGAGTTTTGCTGCCCTGGGATGTCCCTGCAGAGGATGAGGACAGTCTGGGACAGGCAGGAAGCCCCAGGCTGGGCTGGGCTTGTTCAGCCCGTCCCTGATGTGAGCAGAACGTTGGAGCAGCATCACCGAGGGAAGTGCGTGAGAAAAGGGGGAATTTTTAGCAAGTTGTCCCCAAAGAGGTTGGGGCACCTTCCCTGGGGCTGGCGGTGTCACAGCCGAGCTCTCTGTGCCATCCCTGCAGCCCTGGGGCAAAGCAGGGGGACAGCATCACCCCCTCCCTCTGCAGGGCAAGGTGACCCGTTCCCAGCTCCAGGACACGTCCAAAACCCCAGCCCGGCTCTCCAGGGTGCTGCACACGCGTCCTTCTGGCACCCAAGGGCTCTCCCAGCTCCCGGACCCCCCTGCTGGATCCTTCCCGCACAACCGGCTGCGCCCAGCCTGGTTTGGGGGGAGGGTTTGGCTCTGATGGGGTTCTGGAGGAACCTCACCCAAGGTCTCTCCTGCTGGTTCCCTTGCTTGGGGATGGAGCCCAGGCTGGGAGGAAACCTGCCTGAAATCAT
>VZRQ01000150.1:142550-171454 GCA_013397975.1 Machaerirhynchus nigripectus | reverse complement strand
AAATCATCCCTCATCCCTGCCCTCAAATACCCCTCATCCCTGCCCCAAATCATCCCTCACCCCTGCCCCAAATCATCCCTCATCCCTGCCCCAAATCATCCCTCATCCCTGCTGTCAAACATCCCTCATCCCTGCCCCAAATCATCCCTCATCCCCGCTGGAAAATATCCCAGTCCAGGTCTCCAGGCTGCTTCCTCTCTCCTGATTATCCCAGTGAATTTTTTGGGTTGATTCCCTGCCCTCACACACGATTTTATTTCTGGCACCGCCTGCTGATTTCTTGCCTCGTGTGATGGGAGAGTTTAGAAGGCAACCTCGAGCTGTTTACAATTAACTGGGAGCCACTAATTAAGTCCTTTCTCATTTTCCCATTCCCTTTTCCACAGGCTTGTAAAATTCTTTCTCATTTGCTGTTGGAAGATTTATTTTTTCCTGGTTTTGCCACTTCCCAGCTGGTGAAATTACAATGTAATGGTGAGAAAAAGATTAGGAAGCAGCTCATTAATTTAGTCCTGGTTCTAGTAAGGCAGAGTCTGTGAGCAGGGCTGGCTCATCCCTCATCCCTGCTCAGCGTGGAGCTCACAAATCCTTCCCAGAGGGAAAACCCTGCAGGGAGTGGCTCAAATAAAGATATTTGGGACGTTATGAGAGATGGAGAGGTGACCTGACTCCCCAGGGACCTCTGGGGCAGGGGAATGGTTCCCACTTTTAGAATTAATTGGGAAATAATCCGGATATTTCCCCACCAGTTCCTTTCAGGGAGTAGAAAAGGATTTTTTAAAGGCATCTTTCAAAGGATTTTTTCAACTTTTCCACTCGATCCAAGCCCCCAGTGGTAAAACTGCCAATGTTGGAGAAATATATTTATTTCCAAGTGAAAGATTTTACTTTTAAAAGGGCATTTTTTTGAGAAAAATCCACTCCCACCTCCCCCAGATATTTTTTATGGCAGTTTACCCTCAAAACTAAGCAGCAAACAATGTTCCTGAGACTTTTGCATGTTTTTGAGCTGGTTTATTCTCTTATTGCCTGGGATTTTCCACACCCCAGCTCTCAGGAGAAAGCACGAGGCAGCAAAGGGATAAATGCCACAATCAATGACATCAAAAGGCAGTTTAATGAAATAAAATAATGAAAAAGAGGGAGAAACAGGTGAGAAGGCAGAGGAAAAAAAATGGGAATTTCATCTGAATTCCCCATGGATCCGAACGCAACAGGAAAAGGTCAATTCATGCATAAGGTCAGACGTAAGAAGAGACATTTAAGAATTTAAATATCCAGAATTCCAGGAGCTGGAGGATCCAAGAGGGATGGGATTTCTGACATCCCACACCCCGTGCAGGTCTGCAGGAAGCTTGGGAGAAGCCGATGGGGAAGAGGCAGCAGCCCCGGTGGAGCCTCCCCGGGAGCAGGGAAAGCCGGGAGGACACCCTGGACAGGGGGAACATCAGCAAGGTACGGAGCTGAGGGTTCCTGAGGTGCTCCATGTCCCACCCCATCCCGTGGTCCTTCCCTGGAGCAGAGCCTGAGGTGCTCCATGTGCTGCCCAATGTCCCTTCAGGTGGACACGGCCCTGTTCCGGTGTCCCTGGTGAATTCCAGAGGGATTCCTGACCTCAGGTGGTTTCCAAGCAGGCATTGGAGCAGGTGCTGGGAGAGCTGCAGCCCCTTTGCCCCTCAGAGCAGCAAGGGATTTTCTCATTTTCCTGCTGCTCTGTCCTCGTGCCCATTTCCAGCCGCTGGACCAAGACACACCGAGGGCAGAATTCCAAAGCACTGGTGGGGAGTTTGTTCCCAGTTTGTTCCCAGTTTATTCCCAGTTTGTTCCCAGTTTGTTCCCAGTTTGTTCCCGTTCCCACCCCGCTTGCGTGCCGGCAGATCCCGGTTCTTTTTTCATGGCTGCCTGGGCTGATCCATCCAGCGCTTCCCAAGTGGCCGCTTTGTTAACTGAGCTAAGAGCATCTGGCTCTGCGAGCTCCAACAGACATTCCCTCCTTCCCAGGCCGTGGCTCTTCCTCTCCTTCCCTCTCCCTAAAACGCCTCGCAGACGGAGTTCAGCTGGAATTATTTATGGGACCTGTTACTTCCAATTTGTTTCCAGTGGTTGCTGTCAAACATTTGTTGGCTTGGCTGGAGACCCAGCTCCGTGTCTCGTGCTACCCGAGCTCTGCCACGGCTCCAAACCCTCCCTTTTCCAAGGGAAAGCATCGTTTCATTGCTCACAACAAAGCGAGCGGGACGTGAGGGCACCTGGATTTCCCAGAATCCTGGCACGGCCTTCTCCATCTCCCCCAGTTTCCCTTTGCCAAGAGAAGAGGTGCGAAGAGGTGTAAAAAATGCAGGAGCCCATTCCTGGTTCTTGGGAACAGCCCATACGTTTAGGAACTTAAAATCTTTGGGATTTAGGGTATTTCTCCCCAGCCAAGTTGCAGTCGGAATACCGAAATGGATTCCTGGGCTGTGTGAACAGGCAGGAGGATGAAGGAAGGGATTATTCCCTTGTTTTACAGCAGATGTGGCATTTCCTGTCCAGCTGTGCAGAGATGTCATGAGAACTGAGAAAATCCAGGTTTTGCTTTACATCTGTGCAGGTTCTGGGATCCCCTATCCCCACCTCTGCCTCCAAACCCTCTGTGGGGAGAGAAACTGAGGGCATCACCAAGGAAACAGAGGGATTTTTCCAGCAGTCCCATTGCTCCATGGGCCTGTAGCCCTTGGAGATGCTGCTTGTTGAGCAGGGAGGAAACAGAACCATGAAATTCCCTAAACTCTGCTTTCCTGGAGGATAAAGATCTCCAATACTTCATTGAACATTCCCCAGTTCTCCATTTCAGCTGAATTAGAGGTGAGAAAGGAACTTTCCAGCATTTCTTTGAGGGGGTGAAAGCCTGCCTGGCTCAGGGGGTGAAAGAAGAGGAGCAAGCAGGAACTCTGGAAGGTCATCCAAAAATATCCTGGTAAGGAGGTCAGAAGAGCCCTGGAGACCCTCTACAGGAAAATCCACAAACCTCTGTCCCCAGAGGAAAATCTTCCACGGGTAACTGGAGTGGGATGGATGTAACGCTGGGATGGTTTGGGATTCGGGACTGCAATGCCTGTGTGGCTGCAGGGGCTGGGGAAGGAGCTGAGGTCTGCTTTTCCAGGGGGTGTGGCAGCCCATGGAGCAGGGTTCTGCTTTTCCAGGGGGTGTGGCAGCCCATGGAGCAGGGTTCTGCTTTTCCAGGGGGTGTGGCAGCCCATGGAGCAGGGTTCTGCTTTTCCAGGGGGTGTGGCAGCCCATGGATTGGGAATTCATCTGGCAATACCAAGACTTTGGGGAGCTCATCTAATGCTGCTATACAGGAGCAGGGATTGCCCTGGACTTCACCATGGAGGACTTGCTGAGTTACTTCAACTCCATCACCATTCCAACATGTAGGGAAATCCCTCCCTGGATGTCGGGAGCAGCCCAGGAATCCTTGCCTGCAGCCACGCCTTCAAGGAGATGAACACAAAACCATTCCCAAGTTGGATATTTGGGTTCCTACCCTGAACTTAATCCCGAAGTACCTCCAATTTATTGGTCCTGGACTAAATCTCCCCTGGGAGTTGTTGGACCTAAACCACAACTTCCCTGCTCCAAGAAACCGTTTTGCCACTGGTAAATGTCCCTCCAAGCCTCAGATTCCCACCAAGGTGAGCGCTGGTGCCACACCTCCTCAGCTGACCATTCCCAATGGAAAAGCTTCTTCTCTCCGGGGACTTTCTCCTTCTTTCCTGTGCTCGGATTTCCCAGTGAGCCTGTGCTAAACCAGAGGGTTAAACCCCACGGAGACGCTCCGTGAGTGAGGTGTTCCCACACCCAGGTATCCCAACAGGCACCGCTGCTCCACAGCTCTCCACTGGAAGCCGTCTGGTAGATGAAAGTCCAGAGCTGTAAATATTAATGGATTTATTGCTTTTAGCTCGGATTAACTCTCATTTTAACCGGAGTGGAGAAAATGTGCAGTTCTAGAGATCGAAACCGATCCCCCAGGGAACTGCCTGCTTTTATCCCGTTTTCTCAGGAATCTTCCTACACCAACTCAGCAATATATTGTCATTCCTTAAGTGTCGTCTCTGTTTCTTGGGATGATCATGGTGCTTGTGTGCTGTCCATCACAGCCCTTCTCCCTAAACAATGGAAGAGTTTGAACTCCTCGATATTTGCCTCGCAGGACGAAGATTATTTTATTTATTTGGCATGTTAGAAAGTAATCCTGGAGGCAAGATTCCCTGCCCATTGCCAGGGAGGTGGGGGGCTGCGGTGGCTGCTTGGACAGCCCCTCTTCTCCAGGGATATCCTGGCTTCTTCAGCAGGAGCTTTAAACCAGCACACAAACCCAGATTTCCCTTGTAAAGGGAAAAATCCAGATTATTTTTCTGGGGTTTTTCAAGCAGTTGGCCTTTGGGTCCACCTTTGCAGGGAGCAGCGTTCAGAGCTGCCCTTTCCAATCTCATGATTCCTTCCCTTTGTCCCGTGACGTGGCTGCTCCCAGCAGNGAGGGCGGGGGGTGGGAGCTGTGGGCTGGGATATGAAGGTGCTGCAGTTTGGGAGCACCCAGGAGGACGCCTGGGGTGAAGGGATTTGCAGAGGGATGGAGCCAGGTGGCTCCGGGGTTGTTGAACACCAAACACCAGCAAGGAGGGGCAGGGATTCTTCTGGGTCTGTTGGAATCTCTCCCATAACTGGTGCAGTCACTGGGCACAGTCCAGGCCATGCTATGGAATGGGATAATGGGATCTTGCTCCAAACGGGCTCCTCTGGCTGCAGTGAGCAGAGATCCCGGTGAAACTGCACCTGGCCTTACGCTGACCCTGCTCCTGTGTCAGTGGGGCTGTGGGATCTCTCCTCACCAACCACTTCCCACGCAGAATCATGGAATTGTTTAGGTTGGAAAAGCCCTCTGAGATCATTGAGTCCAACCATTCCCCCAGCGCTGCCAGCACCTCCCTAACCCACACCCCTAAAAGCCAAGGGCACTGCCAGAGGATCTGAACCCAACCTAAACCACCAGGAAGCTCTGTGACCCCAGGCTGGTGAGTCCCCACACCCTGGTGCTGCATGACCCCGAGCTCCTGGCCTCACCCTCTGCCTGGTGGTGACTTCTGGCAGCTTAAAGACAAATGCCAAGAAATATCCCCAGATGTTTCCTGATGCTCTGCCAGGCCCAGGTTGGTCTCCACTCTCTGGCTTGGCTCCACCTGGATGAGTGTCCACACCTGGGAGGACCCCGGAGGGGGCTGGAGGAAGGGTCACACACACGGTCCCATCCTTGGTGCACACCTTGTGTGTTGGGAGCCTGGCATCTTGGTGACACCAGCCCTCAGCGAGGTCATCCAGGTTGTCCCCCACACCTGGCCCCAGCCAGGGGCTCTGACAGGCTCAGGTGCCACCAGAGGCAGAGCAGAGTCTGGGGCTCCTGCAGGGAGGAGGATTTATTGCTTCTGTACTTGTGCCACCTGCAGGACGAAGGAAAACCTGGGCCATCCCCACTCAGCTCTCAGCTCCCTGGACCATTTTCCATTTCCCTGCAGAGCTGGATGCTCCTAAATTCCATATTCTCTGGTTTTCCATGCCAGTTCCCAGCCCTGAAAGCATGTCCTGGAAGGGGGAGGGCACGAGCCCACCCTCGTGTTTCATCCAGCGCCTGGACCACCTCGTGCTGACTGTGAGGAGCATCGAGGACACGGTGGCCTTTTATTCCAAAGTCCTGGGCATGGAGGTGGTGACTTTCAAGGTAACGTGGGGGCACGGGCTTGGTTCGGGTCTAGAAGAGCTGGAACTGTGGTTCTGGGCCCTCTGGATCTCTGCTGGGTTCTCCGGGAGCAGGGTGGGCATGGTAGGACCAGCACAAGCTGCAGCCCACCAAGCTCTGAACTTCAGGACAGTCAGGCTGAGTCAGAGGCCAGTCCAAAACACACTGAAAGGAGTCCAAGTGAAAAAAAACCCCAAAGATTCTCTGAAAAAACAATTTCTAGGACTGAAGGAGGAGAACCCTCAAACCCACACATCCTCTGAAGACATCTAACAGGTTCTTGCTTTGATATTTCCATTGGTGAAGGGAGGAAAGGTTGGTTAATATTTAATATTTAATATTCCAACTCATCTCCTGCCCAAGCTTTGAGCCCTCGTGCCTGTTTTGTACGAACACACAGCACCTTTTTAATTTCTAACCTCTTCCTTCTCTCCTGCTCCAGCAACTCTCTTAAAATCAAACTTGACTCTGATCTTTAGGTGGTCACTGTCCTGCATTTCCATGGGGGCTCAGCTGCCACATGAGCCTGCAGAAGCCTCCTTGAGATCTTGCAAAGAGCTGCCAAAACCTCCTTCCTCCTCCTCTTCCCACCTCCTCAGCCTTGTCCCCACTGAAGTGCCAGCCTGGCCATTGGTTGTATGGCTGGGTGGAGAGTCCCCAGTCCTGAAAACCTGCATTCCCTTTGGAAACACTGCGTGTGGCTGTGGGAATTTCTTGGGTCACTCCACATCTCGAGGAATATCACAGGAGCCTTGCAGTGATCAGTTTTTGGCTTGCCCCAGCAAAGCCCTGAGTGAGCAGGACTCCACCACGTCCCCAGGGTTTCCAGGACTGCTTGGGGGAGCGGGTGATGAAGGTTTCCAGGCCAGGAAGTCTCCCTTACTTTGGCCTTTTCCTTTGGGAACAGGGAAATCGCAAAGCTTTGCGTTTTGGCCACCAGAAGTTCAACCTGCACGAGGCTGGGCAGGAGTTCGAGCCCAAGGCTCGGCACCCGGTGCCCGGCTCTGCGGATCTTTGCCTGATCTCAGTGGTGCCCCTGGAGAAGCTGCTGGAACATCTGGAGGTGAGGCAGGCCCGGAGTGCCCCCAGGGCAGTGGCATCCCAAGGGACACAACTCCAGAGCCTCTAAATGACACTTTCCAGGGGAATGCCAGGGTTGTGTCATCCAAGAGCTCATGTCTCCAAGGATGGGGGAGGAGGGCACGGTGATGACATGACCATCAAACCCCTGCTGTCCTGTGTCCTCCAGGCCTGTGGGGTGGCCATTGAAGAAGGTCCCGTGGCCAGAACCGGTGCTGTGGGTCCAATAACCTCTATCTACTTCCGAGACCCCGACGAGAACCTGGTTGAGGTTTCCAGGTACTGCACGGATGTGGCTGCGGACACGGAAGGGGAGCCCTGACCACAGCCCCTGCTCTGCCTGTGTCCCAGCAGCAGACGGGACGCAGAGGCCACGTGGGGCTGGCCCATTTACAGATCCAAGCTTTAATTGTGTAAACCTAGGACAGGCCTCAAACCCCAGCCACAAAGTAGGGCTGCAAGGACTTTGGGAGTTTTCCCAAGGCAGCCAGCTCTGCCCTGGGTGTGAATCCTGATTTTATGCATCTCCATCATGGAGACTTCATGGCCTTCTGGGAAGATCTGTCCTGCTGTGTCTGTGCTGCAATTGTCAGGACATTTTCCCTAATTCCTGCTCTCCCTTTTGCTGCAGTTGAAGTCCTCATTCCTACACTGTCCACCTGTCCCTCCTATCCTCTTCAGAGTCACTTTTCCACAGCTTGAAATTCCGGTCTTCTCATTCCCCTGCTCCTTGCCTCAAGCTGCCTGGTGCTGGTGGCTCTCCCGCCAAGCCAGAGGTGTAAATCCAGCTGTGGATTTAAACACACTTCTCACCCGGGATTTGGGAATTTGGCCTCGGTGTGACACTCAAAAACTCCTGAAGCTGAAGCTCCAGTTCTCATCCTCAGCTCTGTATCAATAATTGTGGGGTTTCTGTCACCCAGGATTGGAAAAAGCAGGGATGAGGTGCCTACATGGAGGGCAGAATGTCCAAAGCCCAGGAGTTCACCTGGATTTATGCAGGGATTGAGGATGGTCTGACACAGAGGAGTCTGACTTTGACGGCACCTGGTTACTCGTGGCACTGTCTTAAGTTTTCTTCTTTCTTTAATGATTTAAAAAGCCATTTCAAAGTTATTTAAAAAGTATCAACCAATGAAGGACCTGGGGATTCTCAGGCAGAGCAGTTCCCAGGCTGGCCACACTGAGGTAGCAGCGATATCCGCACCGGAACAGCGGTGGGAAGGAGGGAGGACTCTTCTGACCTCTACAGTCCAAATCCTCTATAAAATTGAAACAATCTCTGACTCCTAACCGTTTTTTCCTTGCTGGAATTTCGCCGGAAACCCCAAACTCTTCACGGTGCGAAAAAAAGGCAAAGTCACGAAATATTCAGTGCTTTGGATGATCAGTGGGGACGAGCTGCTTTCCATTGAATCGTTTCTGGGAACTAAGGACAGGAATGTCATGGAAGAAAGCCACGGGCATCTCCTCACCTTTACCTTGTGAATGGAGATCCGGGAAGGGATCCCGGGGAGGGATCCCGGGGAGGGACCCCCGGAAGCCCAGTCCCCTCGGCCCCGGCGCCCGAGGAGCATCCGGCGGCTGCTCTCCAGGGTGCTGATGTCCCCCGGCCGTGTCAAGCTGCGGCGGGACCCCACGGGGGATCCTGCCCACGGCAGAGGGTCAAAACCCACGGGAGAGAGTCAGCCCCCATGGGAGAAGGTCAGCCCCCATGGGAGAGGGTCAGCCCCCATGGGAGGGGGTCAGCCCCCATGGGAGGGGGTCAAAGCCCATGGGACAGGGTTTTGTTCCCTCCACTGGAGCCCATCTCGGTTCTGTCCCGCACACTGATCCCTTAAAGTGCTGAGCTGCTGGCTGGCCTGGAGGGCACCAGCCCGTGGGTTTCCTGTTCACCGGAGTGTGAAACATGGAATGACACATTTGGGGGTCTCACACCTGACCCGAACCACGGGAAACTCGAAACTTGTCGTGGAAACTTTGCAAGTATTTGAATGTGTTGCTGATGGAGGAACTTCTCTTGGAGTGGCGGTGTTGGAGCATTGGAGGCTCCGCTGGCTGATGGTTATTGTTGTCTCCAGGAAAAACAACCTGTGGGGCTCAGTGTTTTTCCCTGGAGAAACCACTGGCCACAGGCCAGCATTGCAGCTGTCCCTGTCCCAACCTCTGCTGGGCTCCCTGTCTATTGGAAAAGCCTCTGTACTATGAGTATTCCAATTAAAACTGATGGTTTACACAATGCAGCATTCAATCTTTATGGAGAAAATGAATTTAATTCCGTTCTTTATTCAGCAAGATTCATTGTGATTATTGGACAGTGGGAGAAAGTGGATTAACAGGTGGGAAAGCAGTTTTCTTCTGGATGGTTCATTTCCTGCACAAACCACGGCCAGCAAGAGAAAAGGAACTTCCTTCTTGTCTGCTCCCATCTCATCCCTCTTGAACCCTAATTCTGCATCAGATTCCACACTTTTATCACGATCATATTGGAAAGGAGCCCTTTGGATCAGCAATCCCAGTGTTTCATGAGGAGGAATGCTGAGTTCTCCATCTCACCACTCGGGAAGGACGCAGGGGAAGGAGCCTTCCAGGGAATGGCTGCTCAGGAGCACAGGTTTCATCCCAGCTGGAAAGAGGAGTTAAGAGCCGAGTCTCCATGAGCTTCCCCTCCTCTCACGGGAGGGAAACAGGAATTCTCCAATGGGAGTCACAGTGTGTGTGCCCAAGCCACCTCCCAGAGATGCCCACGGGCCACCTGGTGAGCCAGCTCTGAACAGGTGTCTGGGAATGCTGGGAAAGCCAGGAGGGATGGTGTGTCCCAGCCCTGGGACAGGCAGGGATCACCTCTTGGGGTGTAGGACTGGTGTAGGATTCCTCACCTACCAACTGCCTTTCCTTCAGAAAAGACATCCAGGTCTCAAGGGTCCTCAAACCATCCTTTGCACACAGAGGAGTGGCAAGCACTTCCCAAGGGCTGGAGAAATGGGAGGCTTTTACTGGAAAAGGAAAATAATCCCTCTCTGCCGGAGAGTTCTGCAGGCAGGGCTGTTTGCAGCCATGGTGGATTTTCCCCGTGGCCAGTGGGACTGCCTGACCACCACCCCAAAAGTGCCCAGAGGAGCACTAAGGAAAGCACAGGCTCTGCAGCTGAACTTCCTCCTCTTCCCAGACTCAGCGGGCAGGCGTTCTGCCCAGAAAAAGCTTGGAATCCAGCTGTAAGAAGTGCACAGGCACCGCTCCTTCTGGACAACTGGATGATACCCCAGGATCCTCAGAGATTTCCATGGGAATTCTTTTATATTTGTGGTGGCCTTGCAGCTCCTCAGCCAGCATCAGCCAGGAGTTGAAGTTTACCCCATGTGCTAACCCAGACAAACCTCCTGCCTCGTGGGTTCCTTTGGAATGATCTACTGGAAGGGGTGGGAACTTCCCTGCCCTTGGGAATCAATAGGAAAGCACCAATTAAGAAAGGAATCGCAGTTTCACCAGGACAAGCCCCTCACCAAGCCCCCGTGCTGTCCCCTCACAGGCTGCAGGCCAGCTGGGAGCTGTCTGACAGGTTCTCCAGGTTGTCCACCAGAGTGATGATGGTTTCTATTTTCTCTTCTGGAAGCACGTGGGAGGCGTTGGATCGAAACTTCTTCAGGAGCGACTCTTTGCTCAGGGGCTTCCTCCAGTGCCCATAGAAAGTGTCACATTTGCCCGTCAGGACGTCCCCACTGTGCAGGAGCAGGGCCACCTCTCCGTACATCTTGTCAAAGTTGGCCACGTTGTCTTCAGGGTGCTCCACCACCACCTTGTCCAGCAGCTCCCTGAGCTCCTGCCGGTGGATGCTGCTCTCAGAGAAGGAGCCCAGGCCCACCTCGCCATCCAGCAGGGCGGCACAGGCGTTGAACTGGAAGGAGTGCCTCGCCTGGTGCTCCGAGCTGGGGAAAGGCCGGTTGATGTACTTGGACACCGGGATCTTCAGCATGATGGTGCGGATCAGAGAGGGGCAGAAGGACCCCGCGTAGTTGATGAAGAGGTTCCGGACGGACAAGGCGGCGTCCACCACCCAGTGCATGCCCAGGTGGGCTGGGAATCGCTTGAAGGCAATATCCTGCTTCTCCAGGAGGAACTCGTGGTGCTTGCCGGGTGCGGACAGCGGTTTGGGCTGGTAGACGCTGTAGAAGGCACTGAAGCCGGAGCAGCCGGGGATGTCATCCAGGATCAAGGGGTTGGCCTCCATCCCTCGGGCCGCCAGCAGAGCCGCTTCCAGGCCCAGGCGGGTGGCGTTCCCGACGTGCAGCGGCTTGGCCTGGGTGGCAGCGTTGGCCATGGGCGCCCCGGCGAGGGACGCGGCGATGCCCAGGGCGTGGCCGCACTGGGCAGGGCTGAGGGACAGCAGCTTGGCCGTGGCCGCAGCGCTGCCCAGGGTGCCCACCACCGAGGGAGGGTGGAACCTGCAGGGGGATGGCAGGAATGGGCAGCCCTGGCTGCCTGGCACAGGCGAAGCACCCCTCCCATGGAAAAACTAATGGAAAACGAGTGGCCCAGCAGCCAGTCGAACTCCCTCATGGCTCTGGTGAGGGTGGGATTCACCTGACTCAAAATTAAACCATAAATTTTAACTAATAACTTAACTCTAAAATCGGGGTTTTTCTAGAGTTTAGTTTAACTCTAAATTCAGATTTAATTAACATAAATTAACTCTAAAAATTGAGTTTCTACTTGAAACCTCCTCAGAGACACCGGGGTGAGCTCAGCATCTCCAGAAGGCAATTTGAACTTTCTCCAGGAGGTGCCATGGCTCGTGTCCTCACAGCCAAACTTTCTATGCCTCAGACAAGTAATTCCACCCCAAACACACCCAAGGGAACAGTTCCTGGTTGATTCCATCGCTTGGATCACACCAGGGCACTGCTGGTGGCAGCAGCTGGCCCAGGGGCTGTGCCCACCACCAAACTCTTGTTGGCTCGGGGATCCTGCCCTGGCTGGGTGAGGTGATGGCACTGCAGACTCCCTGGGAGGCCTCCTGAGGGTTATTTTTGAGGCAAAATCCCTGGAAATCACCAAATAAATACATGGCGCAATCGCCTCTGGCATTTAGCTCTCAGTGAGGCTTTACCCTGGGGTAAATCTAAATTAAACTGGACTTAAACTGGGCTTAACCTAAACTAACATTTTAAAACCCAGACTTGCCAACCGTTTCCCTGCTCGGCGAGGAGCAGGAGCTTTACCTCTTGGGAATGTCGTGAGCCTCAGTGGAGAAGTGCATGAGCCTCCCTTGCACTTCCAGGCCCACGTTGAACGCCAGCAGGAAATCCAGGCCGTTGGGCTTGGTGTTCGGAGGGAGCATCTGGGAAGCTGCCAGGAGAGCCGGCAGCACGGCCCCGGACGGGTGAGTGGCAGGGTGCCAGGTGTCGTCAAAATCCATGGAATGAGTCTGCCGGGAAAACAGAGATAAGGACGTGCTGGTGGGTGCGGCCGGACGCTGAGGGAATGAGGGCTCCTCGCTGGTATTCCTGAGGGAATTCTGCCAAAACCTCCACTCAGTGTCCCCACGGGGCGCTCTGGCTCCTCTAAAAGCCAGGAGATCCCCGGCTTTTGTCCCCCACCAGTGGCCACTCTGTTTCCTGGAATGCTGATTCCTGGCACCACAGGGCACAGGTTCCCCTGGGAGAGCCAGGAACACAGATCCCCCTGGAAAAAGCAGGAACACAGATCCCCCTGGAAAAAGCAGGAACACAGATTCCCCTGGAAGGGCTGTGAGCACAGATTCCACTTGGAAAACCCAGGAGCACAGATCCTCCTGGAATTGCCAGGAGCACAGATTCCACATGGAAAGTCAAGAGCACAGATCCCCCTGGAAGATCCGGGAGAACAGATTCCCTCAGGAAGACCGGGGAGAACAGATTCCCTCGGGAAGATCCAGGAGAACAGATTCTCTCGGGAAGATCCAGGAGCACAGATCCTCCGGGAAGACCCGGGAGAACAGATTCCCTCGGGAATATCCGGGAGAACAGATTCCCTCGGGAATATCCAGGAGCACAGATCCCCCAGGAAGACCTGGGAGAACAGATTCCCTCGGGAATATCCAGGAGCACAGATCCCCCAGGAAGACCTGGGAGAACAGAATCCCTCAGGAAGATCCAGGAGCACAGATCCCTCGGGAACATCCAGGAGCACAGATCCCCCAGGAAGACCTGGGAGAACAGATTCCCTCAGGAAGATCCAGGAGCACAGACACCCTGGGGAAGACCCGGCCTTACCGCCACGCCGTTGGTGAAGGCTGCCAGCGTCGGGGAGAGCTTCACCCCCGGCTTTCCATAGACAGAGCTCACGGCCACGGAGGAGTACAGCTCCTGCGGGGAGGAGGGAATGTCGGGGGAGGTCCTGCAGGGAGCGGGGATGCTGCCAGCCACTCCCAGCCCCTGGAGGCGGCGGTGGCTCGGCCGTCCCTACCCGGCAGTAGCGCAGGGCGATGTCGAAGACGTGCGTGGTGCTGCCCACCAGCCCCACGCCGATGCTGTCCAGGATCATCCTCTTGCTCCGCCGCCGCACGGTCTGGGACAGGTGCTCGGGCTGGGCCGCGTGGATGAACGAGGCGAAGCTGCTGGTCACCGTGTCCTCGGGATCGCTCCGGGCCACCACTGCAGGGACGCAGGGAGGGGACAAGGACAAGCGGTGAGCCCCGCGCTGGCGGCCGCGGCTCCTCGGCCCCGGTGTCGCCGGGGAGCTGCGCCTGCCTGAGCCAGGTGGGTCGGTTTTAGGAGTCCTGCAAGAGCGGGGAGCTGGAATTCATCATCCCCATGGCTCCCTTCCAGCTTGGGATACTCTCTGATTCCATATGTTCTACATATAAAATTCCGTATTCTCCTGGCACCTCCTGGGGTGGCTTCCAGAAGGTTCAGATGAAGCTCAGCCCCATCCCCTCACCTTGGGTTTCCCACAGCCATTTTTTGGAGGTGTCAGTACGAATTATGTCACTTTACCCAGAGGAAAGGCAGAGCAGGAATGGACCACGTAAATCCTAAATTTCTATAATTTTTTGGAAAGCAGGACTAGACCCAAAGCGTGGATTTATCCAGATGTTTTATCCTACAAGACACTGAAGTGTCTTGACTCAGCCACCAAAGCTGTTAAGCTCTGTGTACTCCAAAGGTTGCTAATCCTTAAAAATAAGTTAAAATTCCATGGAAAATACCCAGTCTGTATCTATTGTATGTTTTCATTTCAGTTAGAAATTGCCTTGTTCAGATTACAGATAGATCATTATAATATATATAATAATTTATATTTTTTCTATAATTCATATATTAATTTACAATTTAAAAAATTATGTACAATTCTAAAATTAGACTGCAGAACATAATTAATAGAATTCTATTTATAATTCATAGAATTAAAATTGTTATGGCCTGTTATAATTTACGCTGTTAATTTGAGAGTGCACAGGAGAGCAAGAAAAATAAAGTTCCATGTAGCCAACATTTGCAGGGTGGCAAATCCATGCATTTACTTATGGATGGGCACGGGGGCGCACACACGGGTGCAGATAAAAGGTGAATTAATGTCCAAATTAAATGAACCACAGGTGAAAAAAAATAAAAGTACTTTTCTCCAAGAGGAAAGCTCATCCAGATCGGAAGGTACACAAGAAGCTTTGTTTTAGGAACAGCAAACACGGCAATTAGTGAAACGACCATTCCCTAATTTCCCTAGGTTGGATCCATCCCGAAATGTCACACCGGTGACTCACGGAGCGCTGGCTCTGTTCGGGCTCACCTCGAGCCCAGCCTAAGCCTCCTGTAAACACAGCTGGGAATGCCATCACCGCCTGACGCAGCGGGAGCGCATTCCCGCTCCCGGGGAACGCATTCCTACAGGAATCCCGGCGCTCAGCGCTTCGGGACCCGCTGCCGACCCCAGCCCGGGGCCTCCGGGAGCATCCCCGGGTCCCCCCGCCGCCCTCCCGGAGCGGGAGCGGTGATGTCAGCGCTTGGAGAGGCTGCAGGAAAATCTGCTCCCATCACCCAGCACCCAGAAAAGCTGGATCGGTTCCTTCCCGGCATCAAACGCTCTTTGTCACCTCAGCAGGCAGCGGGGAATTTTAACCCTTCAGCTGAAGGCGTTCCATGACTCCGGGGTTCTCCTCCTGGTATGGCAGGACTTCATTAAAACACCAAATTTGATCCCAGACCTGATAAATCCCTGTGGATTATCGTTGTTTCTCTTGTCCTCAGGTCTCATTGAGCAACATTCCTCGAATTTATTGTATTAATAACTCATTTTAAAATAAGTTAATGGGTATAATAGACTAAGAATATATTTTAAAAGAAGTTAATAAACTTAAACTTGAAATAAACCAAGAGTCCTTTTTAAAAGAAGTGAATAAACTTAAAATAAATTTAGAGTAAACCAAAAGCCCTTTTTAAATGAAGTTAATAAATTTATAATAAACCTATAATAAACCAAGAACACTTTTAAAAAGAAGTTAATAAATATAATAGAGAACACGTTTTAAGATCAGTTAATAGACAAACTTAGACCAAGTTAAGAGACAAAATAGACCAAGAGTCTAAACAGCCGAGTGGTGGTGAATCTATCCGAAGCCGGGCAGTGCTGGAGCCACAGAAAGAGACCCGTGCATCCCCCCAGGCGATGCCCAGAGCGGGATCAGGTGTAATTAGGAGGCAGCGACAAGAGGAGCAGTTAAGGATCTGAGCCACCCTTTCAACCTCCGACACTTGCGGTCACAGAATTTGGAAAGTCTGGTTCTAAACCAGTTCAGGTTTCTGGTTTAGCGCAGGACTAACAACCCACGTTTTAAACTTTGCTGCTTTTCTCCTGGTCCTTTATCCCCGAGGGCACAAAGCACCACAGGACCCCCCAAACATTTGGAAGCTTTGCCTTCCAGGGATTTGAGGATTTCTCTGGGTGTGCTCCTTCTTTTCCAGCAACGGCAGGATTATTTAGGGATACCTGCTAGGAAAGGATGGGGAGTGCTGAGGGATACAAACCGTGGGCAGCAGTTTTGTGGACTTGCCGAGAGCTTGCCAAGAGCTTCTGGGATTTCTAGAGGAGAGACACAGAGAGGGAATTTGTCACTGGAGCTGCTGGAAGGTTTCTCGGAGCAGCTTTCCTGGTTGTGCCTCTCATCGTGAGACACTCGCAGATCAAACGAGCGCGTAAAAGTAACGACATATTTAACGGGGGGAAAAAATATTTTCCAGACCTGCGTCCAGCAGGGATGCCAAGAACATCCAGGGAAATAAAAGCCACACAGTGGAAGGGGCAGCAGAGCCTTTGCAGCCCTGCCACGAGGTCCTGCAGCGAGCGGGAGCAGCGAGGAGCGGGCGCGAGGAGCAAAACCCAGGGAGCACATCCCAAAAACAACAACAACCCCGCATGGCACGGTGCAGAGGATGTTTGGGACACATGAAAGGAGCAGGATGGCAGGGAAAGGTCAGTAGCTGGATTAAGCGACTGTGAGAACCATCGGAGTTTGTTAATTTTGGGGCAGGTTCCCGTTTAATGCCACGCTCGGCTGGACCAGCAGAGGAACCGCCCGGAAAGCGACATTTCCACCTTAAAGTGCAAAAGGCAAGCTCGGGGATGGGGAGGGTTTGCGCGGAGGAGTTTTACCTGGAAGGTGGAGTAGACCATGCTGGTGGCTGCTTTCCCCAGTGCCTGTCCCGGCTCGGTGTGCTCGGCGCGAGGGATGGCAGAGGTGTGTGGCTGAAGGTGCCCGTGGCAGGGTTTATATCTGCGTCCAAGAGGCAATTTGCTTTCTGTTTTTGTGCGACTGCATTTCCAGGGGGATGACATCAGCCCCTGGGGAGCCAGAGGGTGGGGGGAATCCGTGAGGAGGGGTGGTTTGTCCCTGCTGGACAGAAGGGAAACCCTCCCGCCCCCTCCCCTGGTTTCAGGAAATAAATAAAGATTTCGGACAATCATTGACAAGGTTCAGGGAAACTGCTGTCTCCAAAATGCCGCAGGTGCCAATGGGTGAAGCAAGCGGCGCCAGGCTCCTCCTCCCGATGAGCACTATAAAAGCGGGATTTACCAGGAAATGAGAGGGACAAGAGCATCCTCCCACTGAGCCGAAGTGTCACCAAAGCAGGTAAATCCCAGCTGCGGAGGCAGAAGTGAGGCAGTGGTGGTTTTCTTGGATGCTTTTCTTGAATACCTTCAGTGTTGGGGTGTTTGGCTGAGTCTTTCCCAGCTCTCCTTCTCCATCTCCAGCTCTGCCGGGTCACTGAGCTGGGAGTGCACCCTGGAGCTTCCAGGGAACAGCGGGAGCCTTGGTTCCCAAAGCAGTGTTTGGATTCTGGGGGAATGCCACGGCTCTTTGCTTTGTCCAGCCTGGGGATAATTATTATTTTGGGCAGAATAACAGCCTGCTGGGGCACACCTGTATGTAAAACTGGATTTTTTTACTAACCCCCATGCAGACCTTTGCTGCAGCAATGTATCCCTAGCATGTATTCCGTGCTGGTTTGCACCAGAGGGGAGGCAGGGTTGTGATGTGAAATCCAGCTGTGTGCTGTGGCTGTGCACTGCTCCTCTCGCTCAAAACGAATTCTGTTCTCTTCCCATGTTTATCCGGGGAGAGGCAGCGTTTCCTCAGGAAAACGGGAAATGTTTGCTGTCACTAACAAGGTGGGATGGAAGGCTAATGGCAAAATGCCGCTGGGGATGAGTGGAAATGGAAGGGTTTGGTGTTTGTAGATGTGTCCCGTGGCGTGGGGAGCTTTGTTCCAGCCTCCCGGGGAGGGAATGTCCGTGCCCTGGAACGCTCCCGTTAGTATCGGTCACGGGGGAGCAGCGGCTGTCGGATGCACGGAGTGATTCCCACAAAGCCCAACAGCCCCCTGGGAATGGGATGCAGACGGGAATGACCTTTCCTGGAAGGGGGCGAAGGGAAGTTGTTGTGAGGACAGCTGGGAGTGAAGGAAGTGGTGTCCAGAGCCTGTCCCGTGTGGCTCAGAGGTCAGCGGGGGACAAGAGCCAGGACGGAGGGAGGACCTCGCACAGCATCCCTGCAACCCCAGCGCGAGGAGTGTCGGGGGCAAGGGAAAAGGGAAAGGAAAGAAGGCGGAGGGGGCAGGATGAGGGAGGGTGTGGCTTTGGCTTTGCCCTCGCCGCGCGAGGGATTTGCGCAGGGTTGAGGATCATCCCGAGCTGCCCCATCCCTCCGGGAGCGCAGCTCCGGCAGCACCCCGCGCGTCCAGGCGCCTCCTCAGCATCGCCACGCCGTGGTTTGAGGACAGTGGCCGTGCTGCTGGTGCCCTGGGCGTGCGGAGAGCTGCTAATCCCACCTGCGAGAGAGGGATTTTCCATCTGCTCCCCGCCTCCTGCAGAGCCCCGCGTTATCCTGCGGCACCAGCGGCGCTCTGTGGTGCGCGGGGAGAAATGGGTCCTTACAGTGACAGCACCCGTGGGTGGGCTCACCCCGCGGCCAGACCAGTCTAAAATCGGGGTGAAAACCCCCCTGGGGGTTCCCCCTGCCGAGCCTCGTTTTCCCAGGCTCAGCGCAGCCCTCGGCGTCCTGGTGCTGCTGCCCCTCAGACGGCACCAGGAGGGTTTCCATGGTTTGGGGTGTCCTGACCTGGCAGGGACGATGCCCAGCTGTGAGCCGGTCCCAGGGCAGGGTCCACGGGTCTGGGCTGGTGTGTGTGGGGTGGGTGTGAGCAGTGGGAATGCTTGCAGCTGGTTCCAACCCCAAACCCTCCTTCTCCTCCTCCTTTCCCATATCTCGGGCTGAATCCTCTCCCCTGCTTCCCCTTTGCACCTCCTTAGCCTGACACAGCACGTCCTGGCGTTTCTCTTCCTCCCTTCTCCCATGTCTGCTCTGGAAGAAGAGGAAAACCTCCCTGTGAGTTGTGTCTCTCCATCCCTCCCCACTCCCAGCCCTGTTATGCAGAAAACACCAACAAAACGAGCTCTGGCAAATTAAAAACCACTGCTGGGAGCCAAGGAGTCCCCTGGCCAGCCCCTCTCCCTCCCAAATCCCAGCTCACTCTCTTCCAGGGACCCACTCCAAGCAGGGGCTCTTGGAGTGCCTTTGAGCCACAGCCTGGGCTGTTTCAGGGCGGAACATCTGCAGGAGCCTCATTTTGTGGCTCATTTCCAAGCACAGCCATCGAAACCAAACTGCTTCTTTATATAGAAGTGTCACTTAAAATAACAGAAAAGGGAAAACCATGGAATCCACAGGCTCAGCTCCGGCCTAGGGCACAGCTTTCCTTGGGGCCTCCTTCAAGGCAGAGCCTTGATGGGAGAAGGGAGCATTCCTCCCCCGGGAACTGGGATTTGGAGCATCCTTCTCTGTGATCCCAGAATTCCAACCTCTAGCACAACCAAATAACTGAATAATTCGTTGTTCCCCTAGCTTTGCCTGGAAGTTTTTACCCTTTCCTTATTTGATGAGAGTTGATGTTGCCGAACCAGTGTGGGGCTGTCAGGAGTCGATTTATCCTTCGTCCCTCTTCCTTTGGGGAGGTGACATCCTTTAGAATACACGGGGAGAGGAAAACCTGGGGGTTTTCAGCAGAACGAGAGAGTCCAGAGGGTTTACTGATGTTTGCAAAATGGAAATCCGTGCTGAGGATTTGTGTGATCCTGGGATTCAGGTTCATCATTATTCCCGTATTATTTTCCTTTGGGTGGTGCTCCTTCCCTCCTCCTCACTCCCCCGAACAATAGCAGAGCTTTCCTCCCTTTCCAAAGGGCTCTTTGGAATGGCTCAGAACGGAATACATCACCTTCTCCCTTTCCAGCTTTTTTTAGCTCACCAAATATTCTAAAAATACCCAAATAACAGGAACATTGCTGCTTTATTTTCATCTTTGTTTCCCAACAAAACCCTCCAGAGAGAAAACTTCAGCTCCTGGTACCCAGGAGTGCTGAGGGGTGGAAACGTGGGGGCTGCCTGCAAACAGACGAGTTCATGGGAGAAATATGAAGGGTTTGAAAATAGCCTATTTAGTCACTGGGGTTTCAAGAAAGGGATGGAGCTGGAAAATTCCATCTGGAAGGGAGACTGTGTGTGTGTGTGTGTGCACCGTGCCTGCCCTGTTTGTCTGCAACAGTGGATAAGAAACGTCCTGGAACGGCTCAAAAATACCTTGTGGGTTTCGTCGGGATGTTTGTTGGTTTGTGCCGGGCTGTTCACGCCTCTCCATCTCCAGCAGCCTGCAGAAGAGGGGACAGCAACCATCACCACCACCTGCAGCGCTTTGGGCCACCTCAACGTGTTTTTGCCAGGAGTCCCGGTCGCCTAAATAGGTTGTGTGTGTTTTTTCTGGACAGGGCTGCGGAAAGTAGGCACCTCGAGCGGTGCTTGAATCGAGCCTTTGTCTGCCGCGAGGAGCGTGGAAACACCTGAGCCTGTCACCAGTTTGTCCCTGCTCGGGGCAGGGGCACGGCTCTGGGGGTTGGCCGGGTGCCCGAGCCCGGCGCAGACGCCACCGACGGGAGGCTGTGGGGGCGAGGGCCGACGCGGCTGTTTTGTCTGGAAGGGCCATGGCGAGCGCCGAGGGCTTCGCCGCCGTCTTCTACAGCGAGCCGGGCGTGCTGGGGCTGCTCGGCAACGTGGTCAGCGCCTTCCTCCTGGGCCTGCAGAACTTCGCCGTGGCCTCCACCGGCCTCGGGCCTCGGGCAGCAGAGCAGGTCCTGGCAGGTGGGTGCTGCTGCTCAGCGTGGGGCTGAACGTGCTCTGAACTCTTTGAGGGTCGTGCCCATGGGCCAGTGGGCACCGCTGGTGGGATGGTGGGGAGATGTGGGCTGTGTCCATCGTGCAGGTCCGGGGATGGCTGCTCCTCCTTCGCCAGCCACTGGGGACAAATATTCCGTGTGCCATTCCCTGCTAGATCCAAACTGTCCCTGGGCCTGCTCACCACACGGGGCCACACACGGAAGTCCCCTGTGAAGGTGGGGAGAGGGGCAGGCAGAGGCCACAGGGCTGCTCACAGGAAGGCCGTGGGACCTGCCACGGGGTGTGCCCTAGAGCTTCCTGCAGCTCCAGCCTTTTTGTGCTTGGCTTCACACCTGGCCCCTTCCTGCCTCCCTCAGGTGTCCACCTCATCCTGATTGGAGGCTTTGTCCAGCTCCTGGCCGGATTTCTCGCCTTCCGCAAGTATGACCACCTTGGAGGCGCGGCCTTCCTCACCTTCTCTGCTCTGTGGAGCAGCTACGGGGCCACGCGGGTCCTGTCTGCCGCGTATCCTTCCCTGGAGAACGCAACGCTTCCCTCTGGGAATGCCAGCCAGCTCCCGGCCTCCGGCACGGCCCTGCTCTCAGCCAGCCAGAGCGCCGTGGCCGGGCTGGTGGCCTACATTGCCATCTCCTTCATCCTGTCCTTCTGCTCGGCCACCGTCAACTACATCATGCCCTTCATCTTCGGGGCCATCGCGCTGGCCCTAAGCTTCGAGGCGGTCGCGCTCTTCGGGGACTGGGCCCTGGTGGTGTCCGGGGTCCTGGAGCTGGGCATTGTCCTGTGCGGGATCTACGGGGCTGTGGCTCTGCTCCTCAAGGGCGTCACTCAGAGGTACGTCCTGCCCGGCTTTGGGCACCCCCTCTTCAACGTCCTGCTGCTGGGGTCGGCACAGAAAAGCTCCTCCAAGGCCCTCGGGGAAGAAAAGAAGAAGAACACGAAGTACGCGGAGCCGATGGCCCTGGGGAACATCTGCGACACCGTGTCACCTTTCGTATTTGCCTTTTACTTCTTTGGGTACATGAAGACCTTCTGTGTGGGGGCAGCGTGGATTTCCATCATCTCCAGCTGCCAGCTGCTCTCCAGCTTCTACAGCTACCTCCGAGGGGACAGCTACCACACCACCAAGTTTGGTGTGCACAGCCTCTTCTGGCTGGTGATGTCCTGGGAGGAGTTTGTGCTCACCGCCTTCCTGGGGCTGCCCGCGGCTCAGGAGAGCAGGCCGGCAATGTTTGGAGCGTGGTTCTTCCTGGCCACTGCCTGCCTGCTCTTTCTGATGTCGACCCACAAAGACACCCTGGAGATGCTGCAGAACGCCTCCTTCATCCTCCTCACCTCCGCCTTCGTCCACCAGATCCCGCTGCCTGGTGCCTGGCCCTTCCTGGGGGCGGCCTGCAGCCTCTGCACCGCCCTGTCCCTGTACGCCACCTTCGCCAGCCTCATCAACTCCATCGGGGAGAAGGTCCTCATTCCTGTGGGCGCCCAGGCCGTGTCCAGCTCAGCTCTCCAAGCCGTGCTGGGGGCTGCCCACCGCTGGCTCTCGAGGTCCGAGGACGTCCCCAGCGGCACCAGCGCTGCCGTGCCGGACGCTCTGTTCTACATCTGCAACGGGCTGGCCGCGGCCGCCGCCATCCAGGGCAGCGCGGGGCACAGCGGGACTCAGCAGCTCTCCATCCCCGCCGTGCTCATCCCGGGAGCCCTGGGGCAGCTGTTCGTGTGCCGGATCCAGGTGCGGGGCGGGAAGAGGTTCGGCTCCGTGCTCCCGTTCTGCTACGCTGCCTTCTGGGGAGCCTGGGTCTGGCTGCGCCTGGCAGGTAAAGCACGGGGGGGGTTCCTGGCGTGAGGGGTGCTCTCAGGGGATTTCAGGGTGCTTTCCTCAGTGGAATTCCTTCTTTCGGGAGAGTCAGTGACATCAGGTTTACTGACATTCCTCCTTGGAAAAAGATAAATCACAAGTCACCCCAGTTTGCCCTCGGTTGCCGTTGCTGCAGGCACTTGGTGCTCTCAGCTCCAGGAGACTGAATTGTGCCTTCGATAAAAGCCAAGATTTCCCTCCAAAAACATCGTGAGACTCTGGGCTGTTATCTCAGAATAACAACTCAGGAGATGCTTTTAGGCAGCGGGAGACGCCAGGTTCTGTTTTTCTCCTTCGGGAGCCTGGAGAAATCTATCCCAGCTGGTCACAGCCATGAAAGAAGCTCTCAGAAGCTGAGCCTGGCTTTTAAAAGCTGCATTTTGCTCCAGGTGGGCAGAGTGTTCACACAGCCTCCGTGCCAGGCACTCTTAAAATGAGCACCTGTGGGGAAAGCTAAAGCTGTGGCTCCAGAGGTGTGGCAGGAGCTGCTGAAATGTCCAGCCAGGCCCTGAGTATTCCAAGCTGGAGGTAAAATCCAGAGCTTTTTTTGGATGACCATCACCAGTCCCACGGTTAACACCTCAAGCGCTTCGCGTGGCAGAAGCAGCGGGTGTCGATGAGGGAGGGTTTTTGGGAGGCCACCATCCCTCAGCTGGAGCTGTGGTAATCCCAGCTGAGGCTCTGCCACTCTCCTGCCGCTCTCCCGCCACGCTGCTCCTCGTGGTTTGCTCATAACCAGATGTGCTGCTCCTGTTTCAGGCCACTTGCTGGACATCGGGGCGGGGAGCACCGAGGGATTCACCGCTGGCTCCGTCGCCTTTTTGGTGCTCAACGCTTTTTTAATCATTTTGGGTAAGTCTCGGAACCACGTGGGATGTTTCTGGAGGGGCGTTTGGGGTCAGATCATGAATCCTCCTGCGGCTGCCCCGCGGTGGAGATGCACCAGGGAGGGAGGCTCAGCTCTCGCCGTCGCTCTGATTAAGCAAGAGCGGAGATGTTTTGCCCACAGCCAGTAACCAGAAGCTGAGCTGGGCTTAGGAGAAGCAGCCCCAAGGGAACGCAAGAACATTTCAAAGAAAATAAAAGGATCAAATGGGGTGAAAGTGTTCAACGCGCTGGCACCAATCCCCAGCCACACTCCAGCCCAGCTGGTGTAAATCAGAACCTGCCTGGCTGCCGGAGAAGTGTTTTCCATGCGAGCACAGTGTCCTGGCAGATCAAGGGTTTGGCAGAGTGTCCGTGGAACCTGAGGGCTGAACAGACCCTGGCTGTGCCTCTTTGTTCCTCCGTGGACAGGGAAATCAGAGCTGGGGCTGCTCGGTTGAATCAAACAAGCCTCAGTTGATTCAGGAACTCTTCTGCTGGTTCGTGGATGTTTTATGGGCCGTGCTTGATGTGGGTCCCTCTTGTTTGTGTTTCTTTCCACAGCTTCCTCTTTTAACGTGGTGCTGCTCTGCCTGACCCTGGCCATGGAGCTGCTGACCATTTGTTTTCTGCTCTTTACACTGGAGAGCCTCCCTTTGCCATTTGAAAGTGAGTTTTGGGGGAACGGGGCCATCAGGCCTTCACCCACAGAGTGCAGGGAGCGGTTCCTGGGTTGGGGAGCAGAGTGGAAAGCTGGGTGTGGGAAAATCAAGCAGAGTGTTCCTCTTTCCCTGGAAGTCTGGGGTGTGTGCAAGCACGACTGGAGAAAGAAATGTTTCCTTCCATCATCCCCAGGGCCTTGAGCTTCCAAACAAACCCGATACTGCTGGATCAGGGCACTTCTGGAGGTTCTGTCCAGCTCTGCTTCCCAGTGGATGTCCCCTGAGGTGCAGGATGAGCTGGATATGTCACCATTTTAGTTCTGCTGAAGCTTTGGCTTTGCTGCTGGTGACAATTTAATTTTTGATTCCATGGAGTGCTTCAGCCAGGGGATTAGAGGGAGCTTTTCCACCAGGACTTTGTCACCACAGGACAGAATCACAGCACCATGAAATCCTTTAGGCTGGAAAAGCCCTCCGAGCCCGAGTCCGACCATTCCCCCAGCACTGCCAAACCCTGTCCCCAGGTGCCACATCCACACTGTTAAATCCCTCCAGGGATGGGGATTCACCTTCCTGCCCCTGATGCTGGGATTTTTTTCCAGTTGTGATGCTGAGCATCGTCAGCGTCATCTGTTTCTACGGAGCCACAGCCTCGCTCACCAACTGCATGTTCGGGAGGGACCTCCTGGTGATGGGACCTCCTCTGCTCACAGTAAGAGATGCTCAGCTTGGTGGTGCAGCTTCCTTGCTCAGAGGGGACATCCTGGGGCCTTGGGTGCAGATTCCCATGGAATTCCCCTTCCGCTGGATCCTTTAGCGCCGTTCAAAGTCCCGGTCACGGCAGTTTCGTAGGGAGCCCTGAGCTGGGAATGAGCTCCCTTCCATCAGGAATAACACTGGAGAAAGGGCAGGGATGTTCACAAGGCTCCTGTCCTGCTCCAAAATGCCTGACTCCGTGGCCCTGTGCAATCAGCCGTCTCCAGTCTAAGAGTTCCTGGCAGAGTGAAGTTTCAAAGCCATAACCTTGGGAGCAGGGAGTTAAAAGAGTTTCCCAGACTGGACAGCAAGAATTCCCCGTCTTTTCTTAGCTTCAGACTCCTTCTGCTGTCTGGTGTGTCTGACCAGGGCCATTCCCCCTGTCCAGGGTGATGGATCTGACAGCTCCAATTCCTGCTGCAGAGCAACATTTCCATTAAATCAGCGTTTCATGGGAATGCACTTGAAACTCCATCCTCCTCTGTTTTTCGGATTCCCAAACAGTTTCCTTAGGTCACTTTGGAGAGCAGCCATCTCTCCAGGAAGCTCTGCTGGGTGGGATTCATCTCCTCTAATTTTAGGCACCAGCAGTTGAAATGTCCACCCCGAGCTGCTCTTTTCAGCTTTAATGATTGGAATTCACCTCCCGTGCCTTGGGGGAAGCATCCCTGGAGGTGCTGGCCCTGCCCTCGCACTGCCAAGGGATCACGGCACGGTGGATCCCTGCTTTCGGGTGGATGGAGTCCTGCCCTGTGCTCCATACATTTGCTCATTCATTGCCTCCTGATTCCTGGCAGGTCCAGAGCTCCAAGAAGGACAGGGAGGATCCCCCACCCTGTGTCTGCCCCAAGTCCCACCTCACGAGTGGCCTGAGGACCATCGCGGAGCTGCTGAACACGGGGGCCGTGTGCGGGGTGCCCACAGACACCGTGTACGCCCTGGCAGCCTCCTGCAAACACCCTCAAGCCATCGAGAAGGTCTACAGGATCAAGGTGGGCTTTCAGGGGTGTCACCCGGTGACCTGGCTCTGTGTCCTGTCCATGAGTTTGTGCAGAAGCAGGAAGGCGAGCCCCTGGTTCCAGGTTGTCCCCAGACTCAGGAGGTGACTGTGGGCAGAGCTCATGAGCAGCCACACCTGAACATCAGGGACGATTTTCTGAGCAGCCCAGGGTACAGCCCCTCTGCTCCAGGCCGGAGCACTGGGAACTGGACAGCGACATCCCTGGGGATGGACAAAGCACAAGCCCCAAACAGGAACAGCCGCTCACAAGCGGGTCCAGCCCTGTGTTTGTCCTCCGTGCCTTACGAAGTGCTGAATCAGAATCCCAGGGCTACATTCCCCCAGACTTTTGGAGCCATTCAGTGCTGGAACCAGCCCCAGAGTTTGCACCTTCGGTCCAGCTTTTGCAGCCTGGCCCTGTCTGTTGTCCATGAGGCAATTTCCTGGCTAGCCTGGAGAAATAACCATAACAGACGATCTCAGCTGGCCGCGGGCGCGAGCAGCGGCACAAAGGCCGTCTCTTCTGCGCTGCCCCGGTGCCAGTGCTGACCTTCCCTGCCGATGAGAGAATACAAACAGAATGTAAATACATGCCCAGTTCCTGAGTCACTTGGCCCTGCTGAAGCTGATGTCAGTCAAGGACTGAAATGACACCGCTTTGCGAGCTTGTTCTATTTCCCCTCCATCTCCACGGCTGGTTTCACACCGAACTTCTTTCTGCAAGCTTCTTTCAAAGCGCTGGAGGGGTGATAATGGAGATGTTGGTTTGCAGGGGGTTGATCCCATCCTTCATTCCATCCCTCATTCCATCTCGAACTGGTGTGTTTGACCTTGGTTTACACCAGCAGAAGTCTGGGAAAAATCAGGCCCCTGGTGTGTGAGATGCAAAAAACGCTGACGCCGAGCGGAGCGTCGCTGTCCCTGTGATGGATGTGCCTAAAGAGGGGGATTTGGATGCATCCCAGAGGATCCCAAGGGCAGGCTGCTGCTCTGTCTCCTCTTCAGTTCGCACGTGCAGGTCTGAGCTGGGGCATCCATCACAGCTCAGCATTTGTGCAGACACAGCACCTTCCTTGCCTGGAGCTCCTGCTCCCAGGGAAACACACAAACCAGGATCCCAGCAGGCTTCGAGGTTCTCCAGGTGAGCTTTCCCTCCTCATCTATTTTCCCCCTGTTTTTGCAGGACAGGCCTCAAGAGAAGCCCATCTGCATCTTTATTTCCAACCTGGAGCAGTTGCGCGCAGCCGCTCCGCCCATCAGCCCCCTGCTCTGGGAATTCATGGAAAACGTTTATCCCGGTGGCATCGGCTGCATCATCCGGAAGGGAGAGTGGCTGAAGAAGTTGGGTGAGATGAGCAGCACAACCCTTCCATCCCCCTTTCATGTTTTCAGCATGGCAGGTCTGCACTCCCAGCACCCTGTGGGATGTGATGGGGAGAGATTCTGGTCACTTTATCCCAAGAAATCCCCCCTGGAGCTCCCAGATGCTTTGGTGGATGTTTAGCAGAGGGTGTTAATCAGCTGGAATGACTCACCAAGAGTGGGAGCCAGCAGGATGAGTTCTTTGACCAGAAGCAAGGGAGGGTCCTCAGCCTGGCAGGGTCCCCTCTGCCAAGCCCCTCGCTGCTCACCGGGAATGAGCAAACCAGGGTGGAGCATCCAGGAGATGAGAGGGTTCCGGTGGTCATCCCGGCTCATCGCCTCTGCCTTCCCACCACATGGACACAGGCAGGCACTGTGAGCTCTGGGATGATTCACCCCAACCCCGGCTCCTGGGAATCCATGGAAATAGCGCAGAATGAGGGAACTGGATGAGTTGGAATACAAGTCCTGTGAGGAGTGGCTGAGGGGGCTGGGAAAGGGGCTCAGCCTGGAGAAAAGGAGGCTCAGGGGGGCCCTTGTGGCTCTGCACAACTCCCTGACAGGAGGGGGCAGCCAGGGGGTCAGGCTCTGCTCCCAGGGAACGGGGACAGGAGGAGAGGAAATGGCCTTAATCTGCACCAGGGGAGGTTTGGGTTGGACATTAGGAAAAAAGTCTTCACAGAAAGGATGATTGGCATTGGAAGGGGCTGCCCAGGGAGGTGTTGGAGTCCCCATCCCTGGAGGTGCTAAAGGAAAGCCTGGATGTGGCACTCAGTGCTGTGCTCCGGGTGACAGGGTGGTGTTGGGTCACAGGTTGGACTCGATGATCTCAAAGGTGTTTTCCAACCCAGCTGATCCTGTGATTCTGAGTTACCCAGGTTTAACAGGCAGAGGAAGGTGGTGGAGCATGGGAGGGTGGGCAGTGGTCACAGGAAGGCAGGCTTTGGGATACAGGGAGATCCTGTGTCCATGGAAACAGCTGTGATGTCTCCAGCTGGGAACCATTTCCTTTTTACCCAGTTAGACCCCAAATTTTAGCTCTGCTCTCACGGATTTCTGCTCAGGAATGGACATCCACAAGAACACATTCAGCTGGGTGCCTGGAGCAGGGTCATTCCAAAGGGAGCAGGAGATCCCCCCTGGTGCCACGACAGGGGCTGTGCCTCTGCCAACATCCTCTGCCTGTCCTTCCAGGGGTCGGAGAGGGATACAGCCGGGTGGGAACCCAGGACAGCATCATGATCCGCGTCCCCGACCTGACGGTCCTGGTGCACCTCATCGACATGACCGGACCCTTGGCCATCACCTCGGCCAATCCCAGCGGGGAGGTGGACAGCACCCACCACGACATGGTCATCTCGTGAGTACCCGGTCACTGGCAGTGCCACCCACCTGTGTAAGCGGTGGCAGACCTTGGTTTGATGTCCTGCCCCGAGGGGAGCCTCAGCACGAGGTCACAGCAAGTTCTGTGAAGGGTTGTTGCCATTTTTTTCCCCTCACAGGCGCCTTGGCCATAAGCTGGAGGGTGTTCTCTGCGATGGAGAGTCTGACGAGGTGGTGGCGTCCACTGTGGTCAACTGCACAAAGATTGATGAAAGTGAGTGTGAGAACCGCCCTCTGTGTCAGCAACTGCGTTTTCCTGGGATGTTTCCATGCCTTTCCCGGTATCAATCTGGCAGCACAGAGCGCTCCAAGAGTAACACTTCTTGAGTGCCTGGACATTTGCAAACATGTTGATGAAGAGAAACAAGCAAAAGATGTCCTGGAAGGACCTCTGTGTTGACAGGGAACGAGGCAGGAGGACAAACACAGTTGTGCAAGGAAAACCTGCCTCGTCAGGGCGAAAGTGC
>VZRQ01000150.1:110814-135268 GCA_013397975.1 Machaerirhynchus nigripectus | reverse complement strand
GGGACCTCAGTGACTCTGTTCCACAGCTGAACCTCTCTCAGGACAACTGTCCCAACCCTGACATCCATCTTGTGGCCAGAGCAGAAGAATTTGCTGACATTCCTGCTGTTTGCTATCTAGGCAGAGATAATAACATCAGTAAGATCTCCGTGTGTTTTCCAGGAAGGAATGAAAATTTCTCCCAAGACCTGACAGTGCTGACCCTTTAGCACGAGGTTTTCACTCAGGGTATTTATTGGAGCTGCTGAACTGGATGTTCAGGGCAGACCTCCCCGTCCAGCCCCACACGACCCCCTGCCCTCACTGCCCTCCTGGGATCCTCTGGCACTGAGGTGACAGCACCCATGGGAATGGAGCAGGGGAATCCAGTGATCCCATAAACCCACCGGTGTCTGCCCAAGGATGCAGCTCCCACAGACCCTTTCCTCCCTCAGCCCCAGCTGGCAGTGTCCTGCAAAAAGAGGGGATGGAAGTCTTCAAATCAGAGGGGAAGCAGAGAGGAAGAACACGATGGAGTCACCACTGGATTTAATTAATCCCGCTAATTGTTGTTAAGTCTCAAGGAACTCGATTTCCAGAAAGCTGCTTTCTCCTCCAAGGTTTTGTACATAATCCATCTATTCCCTAGGGAGATAAGTGCTCTGCTGCTGTTCCACAGCAGGCAGCTCCAGGAGCACCAGGAATCACAACGAGGGAGACGCACAGCAAAGGATGAAGTGTCCAAGGCCAGGTTGGATGGGGCCTGGAGCAACCTGGGATAGTGGAAAGTGTCTCTGCCCACGGCAGGGGACGGATTGAGATGAGCTTTGAGGTCCTTTCCAACCCCAAGCAATTCTGGGATTCTGGGATTCAACAGAGGTATTTTCTGCGTTGTTTCAGGGCCCAGTTGCTGTCACCCAGCCATCCCTAAAGCCAGTGCTACCTCTGGCAGGAATGTGGGGACTCCAGGGTGGTTCTAGACCAGGTTGTCCAGCTGGGCACCACAACTCAGCCCTCTCAGGTGTTAAATCCCATCTGTTTTGTGGAGCAGCTGAAGGCCTGGCCCAGGATTTTGAATTATGGCATTTCTTTGTTGCTGACACAGCTGATTATCTGGTGATTTTGCAGGAATAACCCCAGGCTGTGGCTGGGAAAGGGAGGAGCAGCCGGAAGGACACGACGAGGCATGAACCTACTGTGGCCGTGTTTGCAGAAGCTGTGCCCTCAACCCTGCCAAGATCACGGGGCTGGGTTTGACTGAAGATCTCCCACTTAGGCAGGACTTTATTCCTGCCTTTTCCTCCACCCCATACCTCATCCCAAGTCACAGGCAGACTTTGACTCTTCCAGAGAAAGAACCCAAGAGGAGAGATCATAGAACCATAGAATGGCTAAGGATGGAAAGGATCTCCAAGACCATCGATTCCGACATTCCCACCCCCCTGCGCCCCCCGTTCCTGGCTTTTCCATAGGTTGGAAGTGGCCAAGGGACATTCCTGCCCGTGTCCCAGGGCTTCTGCTGGGCGGGTTTGGCCCCAGCCGTGGTTGGGAAGCTGCCCTGCCCCTCGGAAGTGCTCTGCCCACCCCGAGTCAGGCGCACCCACTCCACCACACGTCCCGGGCGATGGCACTGAGTCAGTTCCTGTCCCTATGGCACCGCTCTATTCTCGAAGGGTGAGCTGGCTTTTTCCTGCCACTGGAAAATACACTTCTTTTACATCCTTTTTAAAATCTTTTTTCCATTGACACGGGTGTCTAGACTCCACAAAGGGCAGAAGGAAAGTGGGACAGCCCTTCTTCCCGGGTTGTTTCCAACCCCAGTGGGATTGGAGAGTTGGCTCGTTCACAAAGAGCCCCATTCATGAGGTTGTTTTGTCTCCCAGGGTGACCTTTCAGGCCCAAAGATCTCCGAGACATTGACAATGCAACCAAAATTGGCTCCACAGAAGTCTCTTGTGGTGTTCCTCCTCCTGTGGTGGAGGTCTGAGGACCCTGCATCCCCTTGTGTCCCTCTTGTCCGGACCACGGGAACGGAGTGGTTCCTTCTTGTTGAGCACCAGAGGGGCTCAGTGAGAGCCTCCCCTGAGGAGGCCTGGACAACCTTTAATGACCATAACCTCCAGTTTTAGTGATGAAAATACCCTTGTTGGTACCCCAAAATAGATCTGATCCATGATTTTTCAGCACATGTACCCAAATATTCAAATGTTTACCTCAGCCCTTTCTCACTGAAGTGTTTTGGATTTGCCACTTAAAACAGCAACTTTTTCCTCTCTCCACTTCTCTTCAAAAATGTTTTGCTTCCCCTTAGATGCTGGGAAAACTGTGGAAACAGTAGAAATATTTTTTTTTGCCTTGATATAAGTGAAAGATCCCATTTAAATCTCCTTTTCCCTAAACCGTTCCTTTCCGGTGGGAGAGCTGTGGGTGGGGTAAAACTGAACCTGAAATGAAACCTCTCCTTGTCTTCAGCAAAATGAGAAATGCTTCCCCCAGTGTCCTGAGGCTGAAACCAACATTTTCTGTGAGTAAAAACCAAAAAATATGGAGACAAACAGGAAAAATGGATCCGGATGAAGTATCAAGTGAAGAACACAGTTTTTTGAGCCACCTTTAATTCGTGCCACACTAAAAAAATCATTATTTGCAGCTCAAGGCAGCAACACTTCTGGTGTGTTTAAGCCAGGGCAGTTTTCCCTCACCAAAAGGCTTTGTGATGTCTCAGCACCTCTCCAAATTCCCATTTCTTACCACATTCCCTCAGATTTTGGTGTTCATGGGGGTTTTTTTGGTGATTAAGGGGTGAAATTCAGCCCTGGTGTTTTTGAGCTAGCACCAAGGGCTCCTGTGAGGAGTTATCTTCTCCCTCCCTCCTCTTTCCCACCCTGGAGGTGTCACAATTTGATTCCCTCTTAAGATCCTGCTTGGATCCTGCACGGCCAGGAACTCAAACATCCAGAATGCGTTGCCCCACAAGGTTTTGTCACGATTGCACAGCCCTGGGTGAGATCTGTGTATTGAAAATATTTTATTGCTTTCTAAAAACCAGTTTTAATAAACTCCAGGGAGATACATAGGAAGTAGACCAGCAAAACTGTTGAACACACTGAATTCTCCGGAATTTTCTCTGCAGGAAGAGAGCCAGCTCTGTGAGGACAAGCTGAGGAGACCCCTTTTTGCTGGAGTTCGTAAGGCTGAGCTCCTCCGACTGCACCACTTTTACCCTTAAATTCCAGCAAAACTTTGGGTGAAATCAATGATCTATAGATTGGTTTCAGCTTGAGTTTGATCAGCACCTTGCACCTGAGTCAGGTAAGAATAAGATCAGCAGTTTTTGGAGGCGGAACAACCATAACTGCAGTGTTTGCCAAGGAAAACTCCTCACGAAGGTTTGAGACTCCTTCCCAACTCCTCCTGGTCAGCAGCCACCACTCCACACTGCCCATCCTTCCTAAAAAAGTCCATATCCTCCCATTCCTACACTCCAGGAACCATCCCACCAGGTCCCAGTGATGCCAGCAAGGTCATAGGTGACCAGGTCTCCAGCTCCTTCCCTGTATTTCAGGAGTTTGAGGAGAAGTTGGACCCCTGGAGAAGACAAACAACTGCCTGGAGTGGCTGGAGTTCCTCCCTCTGATCCTATGGAATTTGCACTCTGGAGGAGACGTGCCGTGAGATGGGAAGAGTTGGGCTGTAAGGCAAGAGACCAGCTCCTGGCATCCTCAAACACATGGAGATCGCTCTCCTGAAATTCATAGCATGGGAAGGGAGGGTCTTCCCTAAAGCTCAAGCACCTCTTAGGATATATTGTTGGAGTCATCCAAATGGGAATTCCACCCTGACACCGAGTGTGAAATACAGAAATGGCATCTCAGGCCACGGCATTTCCTTGGAGCGCTGGGTTCTCCCAGCGGAGGAAAGACCTCCCAAGCGGGGTCAGACATGGGTGACCTCCATTCTGAAGAAAACACAGCAGGAGACGCCCCCAGTGCCCGAGCCCACGCTTTGCCAGGTCCATTGGGTCCACCAGCACAGCACCTGGACACATCTCCCCTCCGCCTCTCCCACGTGGCGTGGCGCTTGGGGACATGGGTCAGCGGTGGCCTTGGCAGTGCTGGGGGACGGCTGGACTCCAGGATTTGATCTTTTCCCACCTAAACGATTCTGTGTGATTCAAGTTTTATGCAGTGTTTTTCCCCCCACCACGTAATTCCGCACCACTTCGCCTCACTCCACGCCCCAAATCCAAGGAATTCCCTCCCAGTGACAGGGATAAAGTTCTCTAACTCTGGGGCCAGCCTGGTCACCAAAGGAACGCTTGCTTTGGTCGCGACTGATCTCCAGGGAAAGCTGGCAGTGTCCCTAAGGGAAAATTTTCCTGCTGGGTGCCTGTGGTTTGTAGGGCAGCGCTGCACTGGGATATTTGAGCAGTGTCCATAGAAAGATGAATGAATCACCCCTGCAGCTGGGAAGCCTCTCCCATTCCCCAATTTGGCCGAAATGGCGTTTTCCAGCAGATGATGTCCCGGTGAGCACGGAGCTGCTGGAGCTGCGGGAGTCAGAAGCGGGTGTGACACTTGCGGCCGGAATCGGGAGTGGGATCCGGCCCCGGCTCCGCCAAGGCAGCTCTGCCCACCCCGTTGTGCACAGCATGGCCACGGCTCTGGAGTTCTTCCTGGCCTTTTGTGGGGTAAGTGCCACCAGTAGGGACCACCAGGTGTTTCTTCTGCACCTGCTCCAGGATCTGCAGCACCTGGAACGAGTAAACACAGCTGGGAGTGGGTTGGGAATTAGGGGAGAGCACTGATTTCTTCTCCAGCTGTTGAAATAATCAAATAATCATAAAATAATGGGTTGGAAGGGACCTTTAAAGGTCCCCGATGGGCAGGGACACTTTCCACAAGATCTTCTCTTTCAAGAGTCTGGCTTGGTTTTGGGATGACACAAATCATTTCTGTGTGCTCAGAGGTCTCCGGGATGGGTGAACGTGGAGAACCTGCCCCATGGACATCCATGACCTTGGATCTCAGAGCCCTTTCCGTGGATCAGTCAGCCTCACCTCGCCCATTCCCCAGCTACACAGAGGTGCTCCAGTGCTCCTGCGCAGGATCGGGACAGAAACGTGGAGCTCTGCTCTTGTCCCTCACACCACCCTTGGATAACCCTCATGCTATCACAGACTTCTTTGCCTCCTTCCTGAATTAGGAACCCCCAGGTTGAAACTCATTCAGTGGAGAAAGGGAATGGGAATTAAATCCAGCTGAATTTCACCTGAGACTTGGGGATGATGCCGACTCGGAAGAACCCAATGTTGCCATTGTCGATCTTGGTGCAGTCCACCACGGTGGAGGCAATGTTCTCTGGAGAAGGCCCACCACAAAGAACTGCATCCACCTAAAAACAACAGATTTCCACATCAAATTCCCCTTGGAAAAGGAGAGTTTCCCCTCTCAACAGCAAATAATTCTCATCAAAGGCAGTGCTGCTCCTTCCTGCCCCACTGCAGTGACACCAGCGCTGGATTTGGAGTGAATGAACCTCAAAGCAAGGACAGGCAGAGCTCTGTGGGGTGCAGGTCAGCAGCGCAGCACAGACGGGTTTACAGCAGCTGAGGAGCTCTGGAGAAGTCCCATCCACCAAAAAAAGTGTGTGAATTCTTGGTTTTTGAGGAGTTAGAGGTGGAAGATTTGTACCACCTCTTGTTTAAAGCTGCCCTCGCATAAAGCTGACATGAAGGTACAAAATGTAAAACCCTCAGAATTCAGTGGCAAAACCTTAGAGTCATGGAATCATCCTGAGCTGGAAGGATCCACAAGGACCATCAATCCAACTCCTGGCCCTGCACAGACACCCCAACAATTCTGCCCTTCCAAATGCTCCTGGAGCTCTGGCAGCCTCGGAGCCATGCCCATTCCCTGGGGAGCCCCACCACCCCCTGGATGAGGAACCTGTTCCTAATATCCCACCTAAACTACTGGAAGACGATGAAAGGCCATGACCACGGCACTTCCATGAAAGCTCTAAAAGCCAGGAATGTTTTGGAGCTTGGCACCAGTTTTAGAGCAGCCCCAGCCTTAGATGGGAATCCCTGAGTGCCCACAGACCAGTTCCAGCTGGAGCCCTGGCACATTCAGGCGCCAGGATTTGATAGCTTGTAAGCAGGAAGGAGTTTTTTATTGTTTCTATCATTCCATGTTGGAATGTGAACCAACTCACGTCGCCAAGCCATAACTACACCATGTAGAGCAGAAGAGTTTTGGTTTACCACCAAGTTCTGTGTTTCAAAACTTTCTTTCCCTTTGAGGAGCATCCACAGGACTTTTTTATTTAGAGGGTTTCCCAGATTCCTGATTCCATCTATTGATTTTCCCTCTGGACATGAAGTGGGTGCATTTTTCCATCCCCACATCTCTTGGTTACCTTATCTCCCAGCTTGGCATACACTTGGTTGTGGTGGGTCGTGTCGGCCTCGCCCGTTGGGTTGGCTGACGTGACCACAATGGGGCCAACCTGGTGACAGAAAAACAGGAATCAAAGCTCTGAGCAGGGTTTTGGGGATAAAACAGGTGACTTGAGCTCTGAACTTCATCTGTGACTCTGAAGACAGCTCAGTGTGGCTTACCCAGGTGAGGCACCTGCTTTGCAGGCAGCTACAGTCCCACCAAATGGTGTTTGAGTGACCAGCACTGACAAATTTGGGGTCACTGATGGTGGCCATGAAATGAAATCTTGCTTTCCAGCAACAGCACTTGCCAAAGACCTACAATGTCTGTCCTAGAACACCCAGGGTACCACAGTTCCTCTGGCCACTTCCTGCACCTTCTGAAGGTAGTCCAGCTTTGGAGAAGACCATGCTTCCAACAGTGGTCTATGTTGGAAATGAAACTGCGTCTCTTAAGGGCATTTTCCTGATCTCCTGACCTGGTGGTTGCTCCTTTTCCCCCTCTTTGCTGCCATAAAATCCCTCCCAGCTGCCTGCAGACCCCAGCCCTTCTCGAAGAAGGGGTCTGGTCACCAGGGCTGAGGTGCTCTGACTCACCAGGTCGATGAGGTGCGTGGTGACAGAGCAGTCGGGGATGCGGATGGCCACACTCTGAGGGGTTCCAACGTATTTAGCGGAGTCCTTCATTCCCAGGAAATCCACCCATTCACCTGCACCAAGCGCCGTCACACAGCACTCAGAGATGTACATCAGTCCAAACACGATGGTCTTACCAGGAATATCCCCACGGACCACGTGGTGTTGCAGGGGTCCACAGTTTTAGGAATTTCGAACCCAAAACTCTCCAGAGGGCTTGGAATTAGCAGCATTTCCTCACCTCTGGGAATGACCAAGCTAATGGGAGATGGCCAGGCAGCCTCCATGAAATCCCAGAGGAGGGGAGTGAACAAATGCTTGGCAGGTTCCAGTTGCTTTAGGCTGGAAATCCAGAGGGACATGGGGCGATCCTGAGCCTGGCGCTTGGACCTGGAAAACAGGGAAGAAAAGTTGAGGCTGGAAGCAAGACGGGGATTTAATTTCAAGGAAAGGAAACTGCTGGGGAGGTCTAGAGCTGAGACAAGGTGTGCAGGCTCTGCCCCACGTCACCAGTCTGGAGTGAAAGTAGGACTGTTCAGCAACTGACTGGACAGGAAGGGGACATTAATGACTATTCCCAATTCCAAATCAAGGCTTTGACTTCTTGTGCAGCGGTGGGTAAAAATCCCAATGGCCCAAGCTCTGAGGAAACCCCACCAGCAGGAGGGGCCCAGGTTACAGCAGGGGTCTGTTGCCACCAGAGGGGTTTTGTTGTGCCAACATGCACCTACAAGGAAGAACAATAACCCCCTGCCCCGTTTGCCACTGGTTTGGGTTTCTTGTGGCGTCCAAGTTACCCGGCTCCATCAGCCTTCGGTATCCCAGGACACAGCTACAGCTCAATTCCCTCCTTTCCTCACCTGGATCTTCTCCCCACCTTGCTGTTCCCACCGAGGCTGAGCTGCCTTGCTCTCAGCGGGTGCTGTAGCCAGCACTCGGTGGCAGCTCTGAGTTCTAGAAGGTTCCTGAGGCCAGCCCAGGTGCCAGGACTCACCGGTGAGCCTTCTCCACAGCGTCAGGCCGGTTGCAGGCGGCCACCAGCACGTACACGGTGTCCGTGGGGATGCCACAGGTCCCGCCGTTCCTCAGGATATCTGTTGGCATGGGAACAGGGCACGAGCCCTTGAGTGACAGGTGAGGGCTGTCATTCCCATGGCAGAGCCAGTGTGGTGCTCTCCTCTCCTTTTCCCATTTTCCCAGCATTCCTCCAAGGGGACGTCTGGCCTTTAGGGGGGTTCTGGGCCGGAGGTGGAGAGAGTAAGGACCAAGCATTGGCTCTGCTTTCTCTGTACAAAGCTTTGGGTGGTGGCCCCAGCTTGGAGGATTCCTGGATCTCAGGCCGGATGAGGACAGAGGGAAATGATGCAGGAGACACAGCAGGGAATTCCCTGCTCGACTCAGCTTGTGACCCCTGTAACTTGGTCCACTTCACCAGAATGTCATCACATTTTCCAGGTTTCCACATCAAGGCTGGGTTGGGTGGGGCTTGGAGCAACCTGGTCTCGTGGGAGGTGTCCCTGCCCATGGAACAAGATGGGCTTTCAGGTCCTTTCCCACCCAAACCATTCTGTGATTCTCTGATTGGGATAAGGTCCTTTTAAGAGTGTTCTGCTGCAAAACCTCCCGGAATTCCCCATCCATCCCCACGTTCTGCCCTCTGTTTTTCCCTTACCTGCAATCCTCTTGACTGAGGAAGCTTTCCTGGCAGGCAGGTGAGGGCACTTGGTCGCTCCTGCCCCGACACCACTGAGCTGCACCACGGGCCTCCCCATGGGCAAGCAGCAACCCTCCAAGGTGCTGCTGGAAAGGGCAGCCAGGAAGCAGTAAAAGCTGACCAGCCCAAAGATGAGGGTGGCAGCGATGTCGTATCCAGCGGGAAGAGCGTGGACGGCATCCAGCAGGAAGCTGACAGCGATGAGCATGAACGTGAGGGAGTAGAAGAACCAGGCCATGTTTAAGAAGAGCGAGCAGAAGACAATGAAGCTGTTGAAGAGCATGAAGGCAATGATGCCCACGGCTGCGTGGAAGCTTCTAGCGGTGCCATAGAGGCCACCATACCTTGTCAGGCCCCAGATGATCCACATGACAGCGTAGAGGATGAAGGCACTGCTCTCCAGGGTTTTACCCCGGGCAAAGGCCACCGAGCCGCCAAGAAGCTTCAGGATCCCACCAGCTACCACCACCCATGGAATGACAACAGTGCCCAGGGGAGCCTGCGGGTCTCCTGGGGCTGTCAGAGCAAAAGAAGCCAGGACGCTGCAGGCATAGGCAAGGACTTCTGCGTCGGCATACTTGGAATAGCCCAGGTAGGGAGTGTGAAGGTCCGGCCCTTCCCGGAGCTTCAGGAGGCTGCTGCGAGCCAGGAGGGCCTTCACAGCAGCCTTCCCTGTGGGGATCTTGGCCCTCGCCCTCACATTGTACAGGTGAATCAGGGCCACCAAGGCTGAGGCCACAAAAATGGCCACGGCCACGCCTTGGGGGCCACCTGCAAAAAACCCCCTGGGACTGCAAGCCAAGGCAATGCAGAAGGTGACGAAAACCAGCAAGTACAGGCCATCCACAGGGCTCCGAAGGGAGAGAAAAAGACCCAAGACAGCGAAAAGAATGGAGAAAACCACCAGGAAGGGGACAGGGAGAGATGGCTCCTCTGGCTGCCAGGTGGGGTACAGGAGGCTGTAACCTGCTGCAAACTGGAGGATGGAAGTGAAGCCGAAGGCTGTGGCCATGAGAACGTCCATTGCACGGTAGGACAGCACGCAGATGCCAATCTGGTAGGTGCCAGCTGCCCACAGCCAGGGCACGTGGCCCAGGAAGAGCCTGTGGGTGACCCCCAGGATCCTGCAGCAGAAGACGCTGGCTGAGAGCATGTTCAGGAGCAGCCCGGGGGCTGCAAAGTGGTTGGTGCCGCCAGCGCTGCCCCGGCTCTGCTCCTGGGCCTTCTTCTCGGCGAGATCCGTGCCAGGGAGGGCAACTTTGCCCTTGGTCAGGAAGTAGAGGATCCTCCCCAGAGCAAAGTAGCCCCCGAGCAGGCAGACAAGGAGGTGACCGCAAGCCACGGCCGAGGGGCCAAGCGAGGAGCTGTAGTGCAGGGCCACCTCGTGGGCACTGGCCAGGGACACGGCGGCAGCCACCAGGGCCAGCACGGGCTCTCCGCAGAGGAAGCCCACCACGGCCACCAGGAGCAGCGCCAGGGTGAGGGTGGCCAGGCCTGGCACCAGGGCGTCGCGGGAATCCGCCGGCCCGGCCAGCACCCCCTGCCCTGCCAGGACGAGGATCACGCCGTAGCCACACCAGAACGCCGAGAGGGTCAGGCACAGGGACACCAGCAGGGAGGCATTCCTGAGGCTCCTCCGGATCCCTGGGGAGCAAACGGAGACAGGGCTGTGACTGGGGACAGCGGGATGTGGGAAGGAAGAGTGAGGAAAGGCGGGAAGCAGGATGGCTACGGAGCAAGGATCAGCACAGGTCCTGCCTGATGGTGGATTAATCCTGGAGAAAAGAAGGCTCAGGGGGGCCTTATCACACCCTACAACTACCTGGAAGGAGGTTGTACTGAGGGCTCAGGCTCTTCTCCCAGGGAACAAGCCACAGGACAAGAGGAAATGGCCTCAGGTTGTGCCAGGAGAGGTTTAGATTGAATATTAGGGAAAATTTCTTCATGGAAAGGGTTGTCCAGCCCTGGCACAGCTGCCAAGGGCAGTGGTGGAGTCCCCATCCCTGGAAGTGTTCAAAAGCCACGTGGATGTGGCACTTGAGGACATGGCTCGGTGGTGACCATGGTGGCGGTGCTGGTTGATGGTTGGACTTGACAACCTTTAGGGTCTTTTCCAACCTGAACAACTCAGTGATTTGATGATTCTGTGGTTTGATGTTCTCATTGCTACGAGTTACAAAGAATAAATAATTCAACATTCATTCTAGAAAGTGTGGATTTTGCTCTAGGCAGTGACTGTTTTCTCTCAGATAAGCAGAGGTATTGTCTCTTGGCATTTACCCATGGACATTTCAAGCCATGGATTCTGAAAGCACTCTCAGAAAGCCTGGGAGAGAAATCGTGAGAAAAATTCCGTGTGTTAAGACTCCGAGATCCTGGTAGAGCATTGGTTCAAAACAAACATCAATTTCTTTTAAAATAAACATTGATTTCTTTTCTTGCCTATAGAGGAAAAATTCTCCGTGCCGACACAGAGCCATGGACTGGTTTGGGTTGGGAGGGACCTCAAAGCTCACCCCATTCCCCCTTCCACTGGCCCAGGCTGCTCCAAGCCCTGTCCAGCCTGGCCTTGGACACTTCCAGGGATGGAGCAGCCACAGCTGCTCTGGACAACACACTCCCCTGGGAGAAGGGATGAGTGGTCCAGCGAGGCTGCCGTGGTTTGTATCCCGCTGGCAAAGCAGCCCTGGACGTGCAGAGCTGTGGGAGGGAGGCCTCGGGCCCGGCCACCCCCAGATCTTACCTGCATAGGCCAGCAGAGCCGACAAAATCAGCAGCAGGACCCCGAGAGCTGTGCTGGGGATCAGGGGGGCGGCTCGGGGCGAGCTGTAGAAATGCACGGCCAGCAAGAGAGATCCTGTGGGACACGGAGGGGGAAGCACAAAGAGCTGGTAAACTCGGCCCAAAAACCAGGGGGGAATCGGGGTGGACAAAGCAGGGAACAGAGGAGAAATAGCAGTGCAAGATGTGCAAACAGGAAAGCCTGAGGAGCTGGGGGAGCGTAGCTTGGTTTGCGCCCGAGGTCTCGCTTCTTTCTGGGTGCCTGGTTGGGAAAAACTTGGAATTAATGATTTGAGGTTGCCCAGAGAGGTTGTGGATGCCCCATCCCACCAAGGTCAGGTTGGAGGGGGCTTGGAGCAGCCAGGTGGAGGGGAAGGTGTCCCTGCCCGTGGCAGGGGGTGGAACTGGATCACCTTTAAGCCCCCTTCCAACACAACCCATTCTGGGACTGTATGGAGGAGTTTGGAAGTGCGGCTCCCCTGTTGCCAGGTAAAGGTAAAAATCCACGATTCCAGTTCCACAGAAGGCAGACAGACAGACACACACACCCTGCAGACGATCCCTCCAGCCTCGTGCCGACGGAAAACCGGCCGAGAAATCCGGGAAGACGGAGCACAGAGAAGGAGCAAGTGAAAGGGAGCAAACACAGAAAACAGAGCTGCGGGGAGAAGGGCTGGAAAAGGGAAAGGGGAGGAAACTGCATCCAAATCGAGATGATTTACGACAGTGACTGTGAAAAAGTTTGGATTTGCTTCCCACCCAGCGTGGAACGAGTACAAAACTTCAGGCCAGCCCGTGGAAGCCAACACAAATATTTTGTTGGCTCCTGAAAGCGGCGCAGGGATCTCTGGATCGAAAAGCTTCACCCAGGCAGAGAAGCCTGCGGATAAACAGCCTCCTTAGCCCCCCTGGAAACGGGGGGTGTCCCGGAAAGCTCTTCCCGAGCCCGCGTGCCGTGCCAGGAGCGATCCCTACCTGCGGAAATGCCCAGGAGCCCGATGCAGGAATGCAGTGACTCAGCCCCGCTGTTGCCCATCCCTGCGCGCTGGAGCCCCGGCCAGGGCTGCACTGCCGCCTCTCTTTCCTCCCATGCTCTTTATAACCAAACCATCGCCGCTGCCGCCGGTCCTCCCTGCTCCCCACCCCTTTTCCCTACAAACCTCTTCTGTTCCCGCCGCTCTCTGCATGCGGGAGGAAGCGCGGATGAAGTTCTGGCTGCAGTAAATTTGGGGCTGTGAGTCAGCGTGGGCTGCTGGTAGCTCCCCCCAGGGGCCTCTTAATTTTACTGTTGATTAACCCTTGTTAAAAAAGACACTTGAAAAATAAGGCTGAGGGTTTATTGCTGTCGCTGCCTTTCTTGCTGCTGCCAGTGAGGAAATTACACTGGTTAAAACGAAGGTTTTTGCAAGCATCCACCTTGCTGGAGCAAACAAGCGCTCTGCAAGCCCAGCAGCTCCTCGGGGACCAGTTGTTTCTCCTCACGCTGGCCACGGGCCTGCTGTTTGTCCCTGTCACAGCTCTGAATGCCTGGCACCAGCCCCCTGAGCTGGGCAAACCCAGGGCAGACTCAGGGCCGTTCCCTCAAAGGTGACTTCTGTCCATCTGTCACTCCACATCCAGCTCAGCCAGCATGGAGGAGCCTCGCTGGCTTTCCAGGTCAGGAGAGAGCGTCAGACGTTGCCAGGATTGTATCCCAAGGGGGACATGAAGGACCTGTGACAGCTTCCTGCTGTGTGGCCAGGGCATGAAGGTGTTTATGGGTGGAGGGGAGGCTGCAGAAGGCAGTGGACTCTGGCCTTGGGATCACGCTGGGTCATGGGTCGGGTGGGAATCGCCAGAGAACTGTTCTGGGGGCTGACAGAGCTTTGGTTCCTCTGCAGTTCTGTTTGTGGGGAAGGACCAGGGTAGGGAGTGTTCCCGTGAGGGACTCAGCTCCAGTTACAGCAAACCCCACTCTCCTGGCAAGATAAAAGGTGCAGAAGAGTGAGCAGGGCTTGGCACCGACACTGCTGGGCTGCCCAGGGGTGGCTCTGCAGAGCTCCTCCAGCAGCCAGCTCTGATGCTCCCCTCAGCAGGTCCTGCTCTGTGTCCCCCATAAATCCCGCTCCACGGCCAGGGCTGGAGCACAGGAGAGCTGCTGGGAATGGGGCTTGGAGCTGCACTGCCTGGAGCTCACGGTCAGGCCTGTGGGCTCATCCAAGAGGTGTTGGAGCATCCAGAACCACCCTGGAGCATCAGGTGCTGGCAGAGGACCCTGCTCCTCCTGCTCCCCGAGCCAGCTGAAGCACAACGGCAGCTGGATCCAGCCGGATCCCTATCCCTGCTCCCAAACTTCCCTGGTATCTTTAACCGTGTTCACCCTGCAGGAAGAGGGTCCCTCCCCACCCTCCTCGCTAGAGCCTTGGTGCAGGTTAAAGCCACGTGTTGGTGCCAAAGGCCACAGCAGATGTGTGCAGATGTGGCCACCCAGGCTGGAATAACCCAGCTGAGAAATGTCATTGATGGCTCATCTCGTCAGTGCAGAGAGGCCTCCCGGGCTGACACGTCTGTGGAGACACATGTCTTTCCAAGGGGGGGAAACAAGCCTGGCTGGTCCAGTGGCACCAATTATCCCAGTCAGGGGAACCAGCCCGGCCAGTTCACAGCAGGCAGGGGTAGCTGGTGTGGTTTGCAGCAGGCAGGTTGTGGAAATCCTCAGCCTCTGGCTGCCTTGTCCCATCGCTGACGGGGCTGCTCCCGGCCCGGCTGCAGGAAGGAGAAATTACCTGCTCAGGTCACAGCATCACCCAGCTGTTTTTTGATGCAGGAGGAAATAACACAGCCCTAAACCATAGCTGGGATTCCTGAGATAGCGAAACAAGCAGCAGGGGAAAGGCTTTGGGTGCTTTGCATGCATATCTCAGTTTCATTCCTGTTCTGGGCAGTAAAAATTACCTGAGAGGCACAGCCTGGGCTGGGTCAGCGGGACTGCAAGGCCTCTCACGTGTTCCTTGTTCCTGCTTGTTCAGGGTGCCTGAAATGCCTCATTTCGGGAGAAACGTGCCATAAATGAAGTCAGAAGCAGCAGCACTGAGCCTCCTGCTCAGGCCTGCCCTGGTTGGCCGCCCTGCCAAGCCACAAGTCCATTACCCACAGGATGCGCTTCGTGTCTCTCCCAAAAGTGGCAGAGCCCCAAGGAACACGTCCCATAAATAACCCCCGAAAAACACCCTGCAGCCGTGCTGGGGGAGTCTTCTGTTCCCTCAGCCTGCACAGGGCAGTTATCTCACCAGTGCAGGACCATCCCCGTGTGAGCAGAGCCGGCTGGGAGGAACGAGCTCCGGACACTGGATCCGGCTGCCAGGGGCCCCTCCGGAGCTCAGGGCTCCACCAACTCCTGGTGCCGCTTCCCTGGAAAGAAATATATGGAGAGGTGGTGCTGTTGATGAAGAATCCCATTATTCCAGGGGTCAGGAAGTGTTTGGGCATGCTCTCGGGCACCGGGTGGGGTTGTTGGGGTGCCCCGTGCAGGGCCAGGAGTTGGACTTGGTGGATCCTTGTGGGTCCCTTCCAACTCTGTGACTTTATTAATTTCTAAACTCAGGGTGCCAAAGCCAGCACAGTGTAAAATATCCACTTTTGGGAGATGGGATGTGAGGGAAGGAACATTCAGGATCAGGAAAGGAAATGTTGGTATTAAAAGTCAGAAGCAGCCAGTTCAGTGCAGGGCTTAAAGAACGGGGCACAGAGGGGAATGCAGCCGGCTGGAATCCTGGCTCCGGGCAGGCTCCCTTCGACACCATCTCCTGTGCAAAGGTTTCGGTGCTTCAGTCTGAGCTGGAATGGAAAATCAGCAGCTGAGGAGGAAAAACACGGCTGCTCTGCTGAGCAGGGCACGTCAGCTGGGGCTGCTCTGGAGACAACGTGCGGGGAAGAAGATGTGGAAGGGAGCAGCCGGTTGAGGAAACAAATAATATTTACATGCCCTGCCCGTGGAACTGGTCATAAAACCTCCGTGCCAGTAAGAAACCCGGCCCAGCCCTCCCGGCCCCCCTGCTCCTGGGGGAGGGCTGGCGCTATAAAGGGCTGCAGGCGGCGAGCAGAGCCCGCAGCGGCGCGGGGCTCTCCAGGGAATCTCGCTTCTCCCGGGAGACCATGGCAAAGCGGGTGGCCGTGGTGCTGGCTGGCTGCGGGGTGTTCGACGGCAGCGAGATCCACGAGGCTTCGGCCGTGCTGGTGCATCTCAGCCGGGAGGGGGCACAGGTAAGGGGATCCGGCTCCGGCTGCTTCTCCCGTCTCCGGCTCCTTCTCCCGGTTCCCTTCTCCCGGCTCCGGCTCCTTCTCCCGGCTCCGGCTCCTTCTCCCGGCTCCGGCTCCCTTCTCCCGGCTNTCTCCTTCTCCCGTTCCCCGTCTCCCGTCTCCGGCTGCTGCTCCCGTCCCCGGCTCCTGCTCCCGGCTCCGGCTCCCTTCTCCCGGCTCCGGCTCCTTCTCCCGGCTCTGCTCCTCAGCCTCTCCCCTCCTTGTCTGTGAGACAAACCCCAAGCTCCCCGCCAGCGAAGCAGCGGTGCCCGGAGTCCCCGGGAATGGGGTGGAGAACTCCCTGCTCCCTGCTCAGCTGCGCTGTTGGTTGGGCGTGGGGCTCTGTATCCAAGCTCTCCAAGAGACTTCCCTGAGCGCCTTCTCTCTCCGCTTTTGGCTTGCACGTCCTCTTCTCTCTCCTGCTGGGTCTGTTTAAAAGACGCTTTGGGCTGTTTGAAATTCACCTTTTTAAAACCTCAAAGTGTAGGAGTGAAAATAGAGTCAGAGAATCCCAGAAACCCAGAGGTTTGGGCTGGGAAGGACTTTAAAGTCCATCCAGTGCCACCCCGTGCCACGGGCAGGGACACCTTCCACTGTCCCAGGCTGCTCCAAGCCCCGTCCAGCCTGGCCTGGGACACTTCCAGGGATGAGAGAACAGGCAGGGGCTCGTGAGTTGAACTCGAGGAGGGGTAGAAAAGGTGCGGCTGCTCTGAGGGTCAGGAGAGCCGCTCAGTGGGACTGGGAAAGGAGGCAGGGAACCCTCTGGAATTTCACACTCAGCTGTGAACCACCCCAAACTATCCCAACCCTGCCTTGTCTGTCTGGCTCCGGGATGAGGCTTGTCCAGAAGTTTTCTTCACTGTGCGTAATTCTGCCTCTTCCTCTCCTGGAGCTGCTGCAGCCGCGTCCCTCCCGCCGTACCCCAAACCAGCGGGCTCGGAGCGCATCCCTCCCTCATCCCCGGACCGGCAGGGGCCTCTAGTGGAGGGAGCTCGGGCGTCATTCCAATCCCTCTTTCCTAAGGAAACAGAACAGCACAGAACGGAGGATTTCAGCTGGAAGGGAGGAGAGCTCGGCACCTCCCTCTCCACAGGAAGCTGCCACGAGGTTGCCCCTCAGCCTCCCTGTCTCCCACCCAGATAATTCCAAATAATAATTCCAAAGAATTCCTCAGCTGCTCCTCACAGGACATTCCTTCCTGCCCCGTCCCCAGCTTTGCCCTCCTCGGGACACCTCGGTGTTCCTTAAATCCTTCTTAAATCGTGGGGCCCGGCACTGCACAGGTGGCACAGCCCCAAAATCTGTTCACCACCCTCCACTCGTGGTCTCTGCGTGTGAGCTTGAAAGCGCTGAAGGAAGGGGAAGCGTTTTCCAGAAAAAAACACTCTGGCTTTGGGAAAACAGTAGGTGGGGAGAGGAAACCCCAAGTCCTGTCCCTGTGGGAGATGTGGGGGGACAGCAGCTCTCTGGGTGGTCACCCGGCCAGAGGGATTGGTTGGGATATGGATGGAACCTTCAGGCCCCAAACGAGCAGCTCTGGGCACAAGCTACTAAAGATTTCCTTCTCTCCCTCCCAGCTCTTTCCTAAGAAAGCCCCTCAGCATTCCCACTCACTCCCTGTGCCTTTCCCATGTTTACCCATCATTCCTGAAGGATAACAGCCCTTTCCCCTCGCTCCAGGTAGAGGTTTATGCTCCCAACATCCCCCAGATGCACGTGGTGGACCACCTGAAGGGGCAGCCGACGCCGGAGCAGCGCAATGTCCTGGTGGAAAGCGCCAGGATAGCCAGAGGCAACATCAAGGACCTGGCCAAGCTGGATGTCAAGGGGCTGGACGCCCTCATCATTCCAGGTAGGATTGTGAGGGGTCTGCCTGTCCACAGCTTGGAATGAGAGGGACAGGCTGGAAGCAGGGCTTGGAAGCAGAGCCGTGTTCCCGGGCTTGGGAGCAGATCCACCTTCCACCCCTGCTGGCACTGCCACGCCAGTTTGGAGCTGGATGAGAACGGGGCAAAGCCAAGCTGATGCCAGGAGGACAGGACAGGACTGCAAAGCGAGTTGTCCTCGGTGCCACCCAGAGCCGTGTTCTCCCCGGATGGAAAACCATCCCTTCCCTCAGCAGCACCCATCCTCCTCCCCGGGAGAGGGGCCCTCGGGAGCAAAGCTTGGTCAGCCTGGCACGTGGTGTTCGGTCACTGCGGCGTTCCGGTGGGGATGGGTGAGGCCTGGAGCGAGGATTAAGAGGCAGAGGAAAAGGTGTCTGTGTCCCACCACAGCCCAGGAGAGAACTGAGGAGAGAACTGTGGGCGGAGCACGGCTCCCACTGGAGCATCCAGGCTGTGCTGCTTCTGTTTGGAGGGGCTTGGATGTCTCAGCTCCCACAGGATCTCTGGTTTTAGTTCTCTTATTGACCCTGGACAAATGTTGCCATCCATCCAACCCACCTTAACCGGCAAAATTCCTGCCCTGGGTATAATCTCCAGCCTAAACTGTTTCTCTTTCCTCAGGTGGCTTCGGGGTGGCAAAAAACCTGAGCACTTGGGCCACCCAGGGCAAGAACTGCAGCGTCTCCAAGGAGGTGGAGCATGTCCTGAGGGCCTTCCACGCTGCCCACAAACCCATCGGGCTGTGCTGCATCTCCCCAGTGCTGGCAGCCAAAATCTTCCCGGGATGCGAGGTGACCGTGGGCCACGACACCGAGTGCGAGCAGTGAGTGACCGGGGGGGTTGGTGACGGTCACACCAGGGACCCCACAAAGTTCCCAGCAGCCTGGCCAGGGATCCACGTGGTAGAAGGCTCACAGGTGGCTGAGCATTATCTTTGAGAACTCAGCTCTGCTGCCTTCAGGGAGACTTTGGGGACTCCGGCCTTTTTGGGGACTTACAGGGAAAAGCAGAAGCTCTGGAAGCCTCATTGTATCATTTCTCAGCAGAGCAGAAGGAATGATCCAACACCAGATCTGTTTGCATTTTCTGTGACTTGTTTCCACAACTCTGATGGCTTCAGATAAGACACTCTATTTTAAATTAATTTAAATGGAATTCATTATTTTAAATGCAATATTTGCCTCCCTGATGCCCCACTGACCCAGCGTAGGGAAAAACCTTTGCTGACTCCAAGTTAGGCAGATCCAAGGCAGGGGCAGGATGGCTGCACGAGGCTTGGGGTGGTGAGAGAGGGAGGGAGTGAAACTCTTCAGTCCTCCAGGGAAGCTGTGGCTGGATCCTCCCAAGGGCAGGCAGGGAGTGCTGATGGCTTTTGCTCCGAAGGAGTTTTATCACCCACTTGTAGGAAGTTGGTGAAAAATCCCCACCCCAAACCTAAATCTAATTGTTGCCCAGGGAAGCTGTGGCTGCTCCGTCCCTGGAAGTGTCCGAGGCCAGGTTGGATGGGGCTTGGAATAACCTGGGATGGTGGAAGATGTCCCTGCCCATGGCAGGGGTGGGATGGGATGGACTTTAAGGTCTCTTTTCACCCAAACCATTCTGGGATTCCATGAACAGGAACACTGGAGTGGGCAGGATTAGGGGGTGGAACATTCATAGTGGAACACCAAGGTCTTATTTTGGCTTTACTGCAGATTTTTAACTCATTTGAGCAGGAGGTTTTCCTGTTGTACAGTCCTGGAGAAACTCCTCGGGCAGGAGAAGATTTGGATCCTACTGAGCAGACTTTGTGCAGCGACCTCAGCCTTTTCACTCCGGGCTTTCACCAAAGCCCGGCGTGTGGGACACGTTCCCCACTCCAGGTTTTTGTTCCCTGCTCCCTTGCAGGTGGCCCTACGCCAAGACCGCTGAGGCCATGAAGGAGCTGGGCTGCAGGCACGTGAACAGCCAGGTCACCGAGGTCCACGTGGACGCCAGGAACCGGCTGGTGACCACCAGCGCCTTCATGTGCAACGCCCCCATCCACGACATCCACGACGGCGTCGGGAAGATGGTCCGAGAGGTGCTCAGGCTGGCCTGAACTCCCCCCAGGCAGCCAGCTCCTCCTCCATGGATAACGTCCTTCCCCTCTCACACGGCAGCAGGACAGTGACACCCAGGAGCTCTGCCCCCAGGCCTCTGGCAGCTGCTGAGGAGGGAGAATCTCGGAGTTGTGTTCTGCCAAGGACACGTCGCAAACGGGCAGGAGCTGGGCTGGGAGCTGGCGTGGAATCATGGAATGGTTTGGGTTGGGAGGGACGTTAAAGCTCATCCAGTTCCAGTCTCCTCCCACAGGGACACCTTCCATTATCCCAGGGTACTCCAAGCCCCAGTGTCCAGCGTGGCCCTGGACTCTGCCAGGGATCCAAGGGCAGCCACAGCTGCACCGGGCACCCTGTGCCTCCCCACCCTCCCAGGGACGGAATTCCATCCCAGCATCCCATCCATCATCCATCCCTGCCCTCCCTCAGCTTCGGGCCAGGCAGGAGCCAGCCTTGCACAGGGCTCAGATCCGGCTGCTCCCCACACCCCTCCCTCAGAGCACCGAATTGTGGCCAAAGGAAGGAACCCAGTTCTGCTCCCAAATAAAACCTGATGCTTCTGCTGAACCCTGAGTTGTGCTTCTGTCTCTGCCTTTCCCTCGGGGTCAGCTGGGAAAATGATACAGGAAGGAATCCCAGGCACCAACCCCCCCCTGTTTTGCTGGGATTTGTCAGAACCCAGGCTGGAGCAGGAGTGTGACAGTGGTGAGAGCAGGAGCAGCCCTGTGTCCCCAGCCAGCCCTGGGGGGAAGAGGTGACATTCTTCTCCTGCATTAACAGAAGCAGGGAATTCCAGGCTGGAAGGACCTCAAGGCTCACCCGGTCCAACCTTTCTTGGTAAAAACCCTGTCCAGACAAGGTGGCCCAGCAGCCTGTCCTGCTGAATCCTCAAGTGTCCCAGCTTGGGGAACCCACCACTTCCACCAGCTGGCTTTCTCACTGTGGGAAAGTCCTCTGGTGCCCATTCCAAATCTCCCCAGGAATAACCTGTGCCCATTATCCCTTCTCTTTTCCATGATTCCTCATAAAAAGGGAGTTTCCATCCGCTCTGTAGCCACCCTTCAAATACCAAACATGGTGACAAGGTCTCCCCCAGATCTCATTTTCCCGAGGCTGACCAAGCTCAGTCCTCTCAGCCTTTCCTCACCTGGGAGCTCCCCAGGCTTTGGCTCATCTTTGTGGCCTTTCTCTGGCTCCTCTCCAGCCTGGCCACAGCTTTTTTTTTTGGCAAAGTGGGGATCAAAACTCTTTCCACAGCTCTGATGGCTTGAAATGAGACACTTTATTTGAAATCCAGTCCCACCTGCAGCCTCTGAGCGTTCCTGCGAGCACAGGGAGCTCCCAGCACCGGGAATTTCCTCCTGCAAAGATCCCTTCAGCCGTGTGAACTGAGCACAAGGGAAGTTACAGCAGTTTGGTTTTGTTTTGGGTTTAGAGAACGCCCTAAAAAAGGGGGAAGGGATAATGCCCCTAAAACAGGTTCTAAAAAGCTGGTCCCCGCAAATATGTCAGAAAAAGAGTTCGCTGTAGGGCCCAAACCCAGCCTGAAACCCCAAACAGATTTACACTGTCTGGTTTTGAGTCATCTCTTTACCAAACCAGAATCACTTGGACCTACTTTTGCAGTCAGAAAAGGATCTGAATTTGGTCACCCAGATGTGATTTGTGTACTTAAAGCAGTGTAAACATCATAACCAGCAGCAACGTTGCTGCCTGTAAACAGGGTGCTGCCAACTGCTCCTCAACACCTTTAAAACTTCTCAACAAAGAAGCTTCTAACAAAACTGACCTGGATTTTCTGCTGCCTCCAAAGACACCAAGACACTGCAAAAGTGAGGCCCCCACCCAAGGAATATACACAGGTGCAAAGGAATGAACCCCCCAGGGCTTCAGTAAAGGCTGGTTTTCTTCATGATCCTCAGGAATTCCTGCTCGCTCACTTCGCCATCCCCATCCCGATCCGCCTCGTCAATCATCTCCTGCAAGAGATTTGGGATCAGGAGTGGGTTCTGTCAGGAATTATTGGATTCATGCAGAATTAGGGCCACTCTTTAGCTGTGCTGGAGGGGACGGTGTTGGCTCAACCTCGGACAAAATATTTCCTAAAATCCGCTTTGCTGGGTGCATTTGTACAGAAATCCGACCAGGAAATATTATGGGAAACGTCCTGGGGGAAACCCAGTGCTTGGGGAATTATTCCTTTCACATCACTGCAGCTCCACAAAACTGCAATTTCACGATCCCATTTCTGCACCCATGGGGGCTCAACCCATCCCTGACCTCAGAACCCCAGAAATTCCTCCCTTCCTACAGCACAGAGAGGATTTTCCTCCCAGCTCCACACAAAGATCCCCCAGACACCAGGTGCAAACCTGCAGCTCTTCATCTGTGAGGTTCTCCCCCAGTTCTCTGGCCACACGTTTGAGGTTTTTGAAGGAGATTTTTCCGGTTTCGTCATCATCAAAGAGTCTGAAAGCTTTGAGAATCTCCTCTTTGGAATCTTTTTCAGCCTTAAGGAAGAAAGAACGAGTTTAAGGTAAGAAAGAGTGGCTGTGTTGTAGGCAGCACTCAAAATAAAGTTATAAAAGATCTGATAGACTGAGAAACCCTTGGGAACAAATAGAGAGGAGCCCAGCCAGCAGGAATTACACATAAAAGCTGAAAGGAGGCAGGAGACACAGCCAGAATTCCACAATTCCAGGCTTTCAGGGATTTTTTCCATCCTGGTTATCCAGATGTCTTTGGGATTTCACTATCAGGATGTTCTGCTATTCAGTATCTGGGTTTTTAAAAGATTTTTCAGACCAGAGATTTAATCTGTAAATTAGAATTCAAGGAAAGAAAGCACCCCCATGCCAGACATCAACTCTCCAAGAGCTTCCTGCAGGTCAGAGCTGGTTTCCATCTGTGAGAAAAATGTTTTTCCCTTCTTTCAAACACAAAAATCCCCTCTGGTTGTTCAGGAAACTCGTTAATGATGTAATAATCTTAATTTTTCCCTGAAAAATGAGAGAATCCAGGACAGGGACGACCCCCAGTTTTTATATATTTAATTGTTAGGATTAAAATAGTGCTTTAATCTCCCTCTAAGCCCAAAAGGAGATAAAAGGTCCTCATCCACCTCAAAATTCCCTTTCTTTGGGCCTGTAAAATGTCCATACCATTTTCTGGGTCATCACTGCCAGGAAGTCACTGAAGCTGATTTTTCCTGTCCCTTCCTTATCGATGTCTGAGATCATTTTCTTGATCTCTTCTTTCTTAGGTTCAAACCCCAGGGCCCTCATGGCCACCTGGAAGGACAAAATGCAGAATTATCAGCACAAGCCCGGGAGAGGGGGAAAGAGGTGAACTTCCTGCCACCCCATGGCCAAACGTTCTGTGTCTCCAGGAAAACAGGGATCTAAACATTCCCATTCCAGAGCTGTCCCCCAGCTAAGCCAGGAATTTCCTTCACATGCTCTCACCCTCTTCAGCTGGTCAGCCACAGGGAATTTAAACAGGTTTATTTTCCATTCCAGGGATAAAAATCCTTTTGGGAAAACATTTTCTTCCTTTGGTAAAGGGCCGAGCAAGCAGGTGTGACAGCAGATCTCCTCCCCGTGGTCTCAGGGAGCATCCCCTCCCAGGGACATCCAGGTGAAGCATGGGAAGGACAAATCCTGGGAGCAAAGTCACTCCTAATTTACTGATGACTGTTCTTCCCAAAGGGCTGGGCTGGGGAGGGATCAAAAGCGTTTTGCAATCAATAAAAGCGTGAAAATTGATGATATTGGTGGGTTCCACAGCTGAGATCACTTTAATAACAACAACCACCATAATAATAATAATAATAATAATAATAATAATAATGCATTATTAATGACTATAACTGTAATAAAACATTAAATCCTCAGCAAGACAAGAGAGGGGAAATCTCCTCACCTTTTTAATGTGCACAACCCCTTTTTTTGATGTTTTATGAACAGAGAAGGAGTCGGGACAGAAAGCACAGAATTATCCATGAATTTTGGGCAGCCTGGCCCTGAACACTCTGGGTAAGAGCAGTAAAGAGCTGCAATTAAAGATAAAAATATGCTTTTTGCCCACCAGGTTTATGCTGGAGGGAGGAGGAGGGAAACCCAGGAAACTCCTGTGCTCTTTAAGGTCATTTTGGCATTTATGGCCCTGTTCTCTTATAACCTCGGTCACTGTGTGCTTCCAGGGAAACCCCGACCTTCAGCTCCTTGACATCGATGCTGCCGCTGCCGTCGGTGTCGAAGAGCTCGAAGGCCTCGCGGATCTCCCGCTGCTGCTCCTCCGGCAGCTCCAGCTTGGGACTCGCCTTCTTCCTCTGCGCCGCGGCTCCCAGCGACGGCTTCTTAAAGCCGGAGGCCTCGGCACGGTACAGCGAGGGGTCAGGGCGGGGGGACCGGGGGTAGCCGGGGGGCTCGGTCCCCTCACCGCCCTCACTGTCCCCTCACTGCCGCTGAGGCCCCCTCACAACCCCAGCGCTTCCGAGCCCCTTCCCCGCCCCTCACAGCCCCCTCAGAGCTTCTGAGTCCCGTCAGCCTCCTCAGCGCCCCCGCCGTCCCCTGACAGCCCTCTCCGCGCCCCTCGCCGCTCCCGAGCCCCCTCACGCCCGCCCTCACCGCCCTCACCATCCCGCCGGCTTCACCCC
>VZRQ01000150.1:100311-110677 GCA_013397975.1 Machaerirhynchus nigripectus | reverse complement strand
AACAGCGGGGAGCGGTCTGGGGGCTGTGGGCAGGATCCTGGGGGCTGTGGGCGAGGTGCTGAAGGCCGTGCGGGGGAAGGATGGGGGGCTCTGGGGCGGGGCTGAAAGAGCTGAGGGGGAGCTGGAGATGCAGCAGTTCATAAATTGCATTTTGGAGAGGGATGAGGTGTTAAGGGATAGGGGGGCAGAGGAGGGAACAGCTGGAGGGGGCTCGCCCTGAGCCCCTGCTTTCAAACCAGCTCCGTGGTCCAGGTGGACAGACACCAACCCTGCCTCTTCTTGGCTTTTTCCTTGGCATTTCAAAGGGGTTACAGAAAAATAAAAAGAGCCAGGCCAGCACCTGCGTGGGGTGATTCGGTTTGGAGGAACAGGGAGGATTAACTCCCTCTCTTCATCCCTCTTTAGCATAACGGCTCCAAACCTTGATTTCTCTAATCGGAGATGTGTTGTTTTATTGGGAATGAAACAATATTCTCCCTTTTTCCAAGGGTTCTGGCGGACAGTGCCTCACCCAAGCCATGGCCACGCGCCTCAGACCGGTGAGTTGGGGCCTTTCCCGGTGCTTTGGGAAGATCTGTCTTGCAGAAACAAACTCATAAAATCCGCACATCACTAGGGAAGACACGAGGCTGGTCCTGCTTTAATTATTCCGGGGGGGGGAAAACACGATTTTCCAAGGTGTAATTTAGGTTGAATTCGTACTTTAATCAATATGGGCATGTGTAGCTTGGCTTGCTATAAATATTATACTGTGCAATATCAAATCATAGAGAGTTTGTAATAAAATCATATAAAATTGTGTCTGCTCCATCCCTGGAAGTGCCCAAGGCCAGGCTGGATGGGATTTGGAGCACCCAGGGATGGTGGAATTTGTCCCTGGCCGTGGCAGGGGGTGGAACAAAATGAGCTTTAAGGTCCCTTCCAACCCAAAGCAGGCTGGGATTCCTCTGAAGCCTCGGCAGCGCTCTGAGGTTCAGAGGCAGAGGGCAGCATTCTGCTGCAAAAACCCTTCAGTTCAGGCACATCTCCGAGCAGTTAGGGGGCTCTTGGATCCTGGAGATCAGGGAATGCCAGGGAATTCCACCTTTGGGGTGGAAGGGACCAGTGGGAAAGGGTCCAGGGGAAGGCAAGGGAAAATGGCAGTGGAAGGGAGCGACTGCCTGCTGAGGAGAAGCTGGGACAGTTTCTGTCCCCTCAGCAGCTGTCCCCCCTCCGACTGAATCCCTCCATGTTCCCCAAACCACATCCCAAAGTGTCACATCCGCTCGTTTTCGGAACACTTGCAGGGATGGGGACTCCGGACCTCCCTGGGGAGCCCCTGCCAGGGCTTGGCCACTCATTCAGTGAAGGAATTTTCCCAATACCCACCCAAACCTCCCCTGGCCCAGCCTGAGGAAAGAAACCTCTTTTTTTTCCCTTAAACTGAGCATGGGCTGAAAGAGACCTTTAAGATCATCAAATCCAACCATCAGCACCGCCACCCATGGTCACCACCAAACCACGTTCCCAAGTGTCACATCCACACCTTTTCTGAACCCTTCCAGGGATGGTGACTCAACCTCCACTTCCCCTGGCCCAGCCTGAGGCCGTTCCCTCTCCTCCTGTCCCTGTTCCCTGGGAGCAGAGCCTGACACCCCCGGCTGCCCCCTCCTGTCAGGGACTTGTGCAGAGCCACAAGGGCCCCCCTGATCCCCCTTTTCTCCAGGCTGAGCCCCTTCCCCAGCTGCTCCTCCCAGGATCTATGCTCCAGACCCTGACCACACTCCCCTTTGCGTGGCCCATCCTGAATAACTGGCTGTGCTTGGATGTGGCTCAGGGAACCCCTCGGGTTCCTCTGCTGGATAACCCAACACTTGGCAGCAGAACCTTTGCTTGAGGATGTGGCCCTTCAGAGCCTGGGAACAATCCCAGTCTTTGTGTGGCTCCGGGGGGCTCAGGCTCCCTCACAGCTCCCTGCAGAGCTGGGGCTTGTGTTACAGCGAGGAGGAAAACTGTTCCCAGCCAGCACAGAGCATTCTTTGTGTGCAAGCTGCCTCAGACTCAGGGCCTGGATGTTCTGTGCTGGCAGTGAGGCCTTTGGTCTCAGGCCAGTCGGGTGAGTGGCCAGGCCGAAATCTGTTAATTAGTGACTCCAGTCATTGATTTACAAAGCCTGAAGGAAAAGGGAGGAAGAACTGAAGGCTCAGAAGGACAGTCCCTGCCTCTGCCTGGTGGCTCTCTGGGCTCTGAGCGTCACAGGTTCTGAAAGTGCTGATGGTTTTAATACTCTGAATGAGCTGTGCCAGGAGGCTGAAGCAAATCCCAGAATCATCCCAGAATCCCAGACTGGTTTGGGCTGGGAGGGACCTTAAAGCTCATCCAGTGCCACCCCTGCCATGGCAGGGACACCTTCCACTGTCCCAGGCTGCTCCAGCCTGGCCTTGGGCACTGTCAGGGATCCAGGAGCAGCCACAGCTGCTCTGGGTACCCTGTGCCAGGGCCTCCTCACCCTCACAGCCAGGAATTCTGTCCCAATATCCCACCTACCCCTGCCCTCCAGCAGTGGGAAGCCATTCCCTGTGGCCTGCCTCTCCATGCCCTGGTAAATAGTCCCTCTCCATCTTTGTTCCCGGCCCCCTTCAAACTCTGTTTGCTTCACCATCCAGGCAGAGTTTGCTGGGCCAATCCTCTTTTTCTTCCCTCCTCCCTGAGCCTCTTGGTTGTGGGGATAAGGCAGAGCCCTTCCAAAATCCAAGCGGAGTGTCTGCACTCCTCGCTCCCTGTCCCAATTCAGACTCCTCCAGTGTAGGAATTCCACTGAGCTGAGAGAATTCCATCTCCCTGAGATCCAGGGAAGCTCGGGTCGGTTTGCTGGCGTGTCCCTGCCTCTTGCAGAGCTGTCCCCTGTCCCTGCAGGCTGGCAGGAGCTGCACCGTGATCGGGGGCTCGGGGTTCCTGGGGCAGCACATGGTGGAGCAGCTGCTGGCCAAGGGCTACAGCGTCAACGTCTTCGACATCCACAAGAGGTTTGAGAGTGACCAGGTGACCTTCTTCCTGGGAGACCTGTGTGACAAGGAGGTGAGGGAAGGGCTGCCTGGAATAAACAGGGGCAAATGCAGGCCTTGCACTTTTCCTTGGAAGCCTCTGAAGGAAGCAGATCCGGTGTCTGGTGTCCGGCTCCTGCTGGCAGCTGGAAAGAACAGGACTGGTTTGTGCCTAGTGCTGTGTGTTGCTCTTAGCTGAGATTCACAGGGTAATTACAGCCCCTGGGCTAATTGCAGGGGGGCTCTCCCAGCTCTCCTCAGCTCCGTGAGAATGGCACAGCTCATATTCCCAGCAGTCAGGGCAGGAGGAGTGGGAGCCTTGGCCAAGGGGCTGTGACTTTGGGACACTGACCTGCACCCAGCCAGTGCCACGGGGACCTTGGAGCCTGCTGCTTCCTCGGTGTCCCAGCTCCGGGCAGTCCTGAGCCTCGTGCCTGCGCTTGGGAATTGCAGGGAGCTCAGCCTGGGCGGCCTCCAGCTCCGGGGAAGCTCCCAGGGTTTCCCTGGGAAGCAGGGAGGATGGGGTGTGCAGCGAGGACAGCACACTGTGGGGATCCTGGGCTCTGCCAATCCCATTCCAGCTGCCCACCTTTACGGAGGGAACACGCTTGAAATGCAGCTCTTCCCATGAAAAAAAAGAGCTCTTTTATTTCCCTTTTTCCCCGAGCACCCTTTGTGGCTGCTGCTCCATCCCCGTCTCCCGCGGGCTTCCCTGCAGGCTCTGCTCCCCGCGCTGCGGGGCGTGTCCGTGGTGTTTCACTGCGCATCGCCAGCGCCCGCCAGCGAGGACAGGGAGCTGTTTTACAAGGTGAACTTCACGGGAACCAGGGCAGTCATCGCGGCCTGCAGGGAGGCTGGAGTGCAGGTAAGGGGGGACGGCCCGCGGGCACGGGGAGAGGCTGATGGACTTTGTACAGGCCAGCCTCAGCCTCGTTTGAGAGGGGGCAAAGGGCTCTGAGACACTGAGTTCCCACTCATTCCATGAGAACCAGCGGAGGAGAGGCTCTGTGGGTCTCCTGCTTAGTGTAAACTCAGTCCCTGCCTGCCACAGAAAGCCGCACTGCCGTGGAAAAGCATCCATTAAACTCTGTCCCCCTACCTGGGAGTCACCCTGGGAGAACAACCCCTGGCTAGTGGCTTTTTCCTGCTTTAATGGAAGCCCTAGAGATGGCTTTTCCAGCAGAGGGAGTATTCCTTGCCGTGGAACTCCTCGCCATGGAATCAGGAGGAACTCCTCGGTGTCACTTGGTTTAGAAAGTGAATTGCCCACGAAAGAAAGAGCCTGAGGAGGCCAGGCTGCTCCTCAGCAGCCCGCAGTTGAAGGTCAAAATTTCTCCTTAAGTTATTTGGATATCCCGTAAGTTTTCATTGAAATTCGTTTATTTCATTTGTTTATTTATTTATGAGATTCATTCCATTTCAATCCTCCAGCAAAAACGTCCAAGGTTTCTTTTTTGGTTTAACCTCCCGTGACCTGTTATTGCCAAGATGAGCAAATCTTTCCTACAAACACCGGGTCTGTGTTAAGTGCTCCAAGCCTCTGATTTTGCTGGAGGAGTTTCCCCTGGATTGAGGGCCCTGGGTGTTTGCTGGAATGTTTTAATCCCCTTCAGGTAGCACTAAATGATGGGACAGAATGAATTAAAAAGGGGAGTTCTCTTACCTGCAGTTTCTGTTCATCTTCTCTTAGCTTATTTTCTGTGAGATCAGTTGGTTAAATATCATTAATATCATTAATATCATTATTATCATTATTATCATTATTATCATTATTATCATTATTATCTTTACCCAGCCTTTGTAAATAATGACCCTTTTATTTTAGGCTTTGAACAACTGTTTTATTCCCTGTCTCCTGCAGAAATTGGTGTTAACCAGCAGTGCCAGTGTAGTTTTTGAGGGCACAGACATAAAAAATGGCTCAGAAGATCTCCCCTATGCACAAAAACCCATTGATTACTACACAGAGACCAAGATCCTGCAGGAGAAGGTATTTGTCAATGGGTAAATTGTTACTTTTGGATGTATTCATTTAACAAAAAGAGAATAAAACCAAGCTGTGGGGTGAGAGGCTGAATGAAATCCTGTGTGCCACTGCAGAGGTGGTTCCAGAGCTGCCAGAGGTGCCACTGCCATGGAAGAGCTGTGGGATAATCCCAGTTCTTACCTGCCACAGCCTTGGCTGAAGAGCAGCTGGGGGGAGTTTCTTGTCTTCTCTGCTCCTCTTCTTGATTTGCAGCCTGAATTTAGAGTTGGGACCCTGAACAGGGCCCCGAGGAAGGAGGAGGTGAGGTGGGAGCGTGGCCTGAGCTGAGGGGCACAGGCCACTACTGGAAAGATTCACGTTCAAGAAGATCTCCAAACATCTGAGAGTTCACAGCTCTGCACCTCCAGCATCTGCTCTGTCTCACGTTCTTGTTGCTGCAGCAGTTGTGGGTGAAATGTGGGATATCAGAGTTTGCAGTCAAAGGCAGCAGAGCTTTTCTGGATCCTTTTTCCGTGGCTTGCACTTCAGTTGTGGGAAGAATCCCTGCTTTTTGTGCCAGGAGAATTGAGAGTCCCTTCCATGCTGCTGCTGACAGCGTCAGAGCCTTGAAGGATTTTCCTCCAAAAGAGCTTAATTCATTTTAATTGTGACAACATCAGTTCCTTCACCAGCACTCTGCAGTGACTGATAAAGGGGAGGCTGAGGAGCAGCAATCAAGGGCAGCCCGAATGCTGCTGATGGTGGCTTTGTTTTGGGGGAAGCTGAAAGGATTCCGAGGGCTTTTGTCCGTGCCTCCTCCACAGAAACTCCAGCAGCTGCTGGAAGTGAGCAGAACATGTTGTGTAGGAGCTCCCAGGAGAATGAGGTCTCCTCCAGAGTTGCTGGAGGTGCTGCTGGAGCTGCCAGGGAGACGGGATCACCCCCTCCCGAGGCACATCCAGGAGGGCTGGGGTGGGAATGGCAGGGAGGGACAGAGGTGGAATTCCTGAGTGTCCTCCTTTGCTCCAGCTCGTGCACAAGGAGTTCACGGAGTGAAGGAGCTTGGAAAGCTCCTCTGGCAAAGACTTCCGTTCCTTTGTCAATTCATTGGGTGCTCAGCCATAAAAACTGATTTTTGTCTGGTTTTCTTATCGAGGAGAGGTGGAAAAGAGATGGGAACAAAGGAAGGATCACCTGGAGAGACGGGAGGGGATAATGCTCCTTCCCCTGGTTCCTTCCCAAGGAGATGGGGAGCCCCCAGCCCCTTTATTGCTGAGCTTGGGGCTGAGCTCTGCTGAGCTCTGCTTCTCTCCTTGACTTTGTTCTCCCATTTCCCTGCAGGAGGTGCTCGGTGCCAATGACCCAGACAACAACTTCCTCACCACTGCAATCCGTCCCCACGGAATATTTGGTCCCAGGGACCCTCAGCTGGTTCCCATCCTCATCCAGGCAGCTCGGAGTGGCAAGATGAAGTTCATCATCGGGTGAGCAGAGCTGGGGCAAAATCGCTGCTGGGTCTGCAAAGCCCTTCTGGAAGGGAACAAAACCAAACCAGTTGCGTTGTTTCTTTGATTTTTCACTTCCCGGGTTTTTTTTCCTTACAAATCCTATGTCAGGGGCTCGTTCCCTGCCATGGTGAGTGTCCATAATGCCAAAGGGATACCCACGAGGAAAGCTGGCATGGCCTGAGCTGTGTAAAGAGCTGTGCTATTAACATGAGAAAGCTCAGATTTTGTCACAATTAACGTGCTGTTAATTTAATTCATACACACTCGTGGTATTTGAGGTTCTGGCAGTTAAAATCCCTATTAAATATGGAATATTAAAAGGGTTGTAATATTTCTGGTTATAAGATCAGAGGTATTTGCCTTCTTATTGAGTTTCAGAGCTTCTAGTGGAGCCCTGGAATTTCAGAGCAAGGAACAGTTTCAGTTGTTGTGCTCTGAAATCCCAGAGGTGGAACAAGAGGAGCTCTAAGCTCCTTTCCAACCCAAACCATTCCATGATTCTCTGATTAACTGGAAGGTGATAAGCAGATGAATCTTCTGTACCTGTGGAGGAATAGATCTCACACAGTGAGTTAAATCTGAGGCTGGAGGTGCCTTGCTGGGGGAGTCAGGATTCCTTGAGCCCAGCAATTCCTGATGGGAAACTTGTCCTTAAGTGACACTCTCTGTGCCTGTCACCCCTCTGCTTCCGTGGATCCCTGCTGATCCCCAGACCCGCAGGATCTGCAGCACCTCGGCAACTTGGGAGCTTTAAAAATGGTGCTGCTCCAGGAATGTCAACTTTGCTGGGAGCTGGGGCAGCAGCAACCCTTCCTTCTCCAAAGTAACCTGGTAATCCCACCCTCTGCCAGGGAATGGTCTGGAGTGGCAGCACCAGAGAGTGGGAGAAGGAAGGGGAAACTCAGGATGAATTCCTTTTGCCACAAGCAGATTCCCAGCCCAGCTTGTCCTGGGGCTCAACTTCCCCTTCTGTGTGCAGGGATGGGAAGAACCTGGTGGATTTCACCTACGTGGAGAACGTGGTCCACGGGCACATCCTGGCTGCAGAGAAGCTGCACAAAGGCTCTCCCCTGTGTGGGAAGGTGAGGAGGGAAGGGATCCCCAGGCTCTGCTGATTCCTGAGTGTCCTGGACATCCATCCTGCAGGGGAGGGGAGCGCCGGGTTTTCCAGCTGTGGTGAGCACCTGGGCTGAGCTGGATGGATATCCTGGAATTTCCTGCTGCAAAGCTCCTCGTGAGGGGCAGCCCAGGCAGGACTGGGGGAGCCAAGGGGCACACGTGGAAGCACAGAAGCTTTTGGGACAGAGCTCAGAGCAGGAGGAGCTTTGGCAGCTTTTCCTGGTCCCGCCGTGCTCTGGGCACACTGGGATGTTTTAACCTGCTGGCTCTGTGCTGTGGCAGTCAGTTTGGTTGGCATTTCTGAGGAATCCTGGCCTCTGGAGTGCTGGAAGTAGCTGGTTTTTCTGGAAAAGCAGGGATTCACCCTCCCCACACAGAGGTGGGCAGTGCAAAGCAGTTTGTCAGGACAATGTGCTCCTGCCCAGGCCGGGGTGGGGGGGTCACGTCCTCAGCACGAGCTCAAGGTGGGCCAGCACAGAGCCAGACCTGGAAAATCCATCCTGATTTTAACCCCTGGCTTCTCCTCTCCCTCTCTTGCAGGCCTTTCACATCACCAATGACGAACCAATTCCCTTCTGGACCTTCATGTCCCGCATCCTGACCGGCCTGGACTACGACCCTCCCAAGTACCACATTCCCTACTGGCTGGCCTATTACCTGGCCCTGCTGCTGTCCCTGCTGCTGGCCCTGCTCAGGCCCCTGGTGACCATCAAGGCCACCTTCACGCCCATGAGGGTGGCCCTGGCTGGGACCTTCCACTATTACAGCTGTGAGAGGGCCAAGAGGGCCATGGGCTACAGCCCCGTGGTGAGCCTGGACGAGGCCATCGCCAGGACAGTGCAGAGCTACCCCGGCCTGCGCCGGGCCCGGGCCTGACAGCCCTGCCAGGACCTTCTCCTGCTTGGTTCCCGTCTGCTGACAGCTCAGCGTGGAGCAAATGTCACCAGTTCCCGGGAATTTGGAGCTTTCTGAAGTCTCCCCTCCTCCTCCTCCTCCTCCTCGCCGTTCCCTCGCGTGGGAGCTGTGCTAACCTTGGTTTCTTGGATGTGCCTGTTGTTTGGAAACAGCTGCAGGACTCTCTGGGCTGGGAATAAACACCCTGCCGTGCCCTCTTCAATCCCAGGCCGGCACACCAGCATTCCTGCTCTCCTCTCCCCACCCTTGTCCCGTGTTTTGTTGCCCTGGTGACGGCAGCCACCCCTTCCCAGAGCTGCAGGCTGGGTTACAAACACTTCCCAAGCCTGGCTCCCCTCTGGGCTTTGGCTTTGCTCTCCCACAAGAGAGCAAAAGGAGTTCTGCCACCGTCTCCTAACTCACTGCAGCTCCTTTGGTTTTCCCTCCATGGTTAGGGGGTGATTTGGCTTCTCACCGAGGCAGCAGAAGGAACCCATGAGGAGCGTGTTCCTTTGTCCATGCAGGATTTATTTCTGTCCCAAAAGAACCCAAATAAATCCCACAGAGATGACTTCCCAGCTTTGTGTCCCATCTCTGGAAGGGCAGATCCCACTCTCGGCACAAACAGGATTTTAACGATTCCCTTTCTTGGCGTGGAGAGATTTTTGGGAGCTGCCTGACAGCAGCCCCAGCACTGCTTTACCACAGCTCCCTGCAAGCTCTGCAGTGGCTGGAGGATCCTACAGCACAGAGCTCCTCCTCCCTGCCCTGTTAGTGCTGCTCACGGGGATTTTTGGTGCTTTGGCCACTTAGTCCGTGAAAAAACCTCTTTTCCACAAGGAGGTGGATACAAAGCACAGGTCCCCGAGCTGTTTCCTGTGCCATGTATGTTAAATGTTCTTTGCCCTCTAATCTTTCCAAGCACTTCAGTTCTGGTTTGGTTTTAAATGAGGGGGTTGGGTTAGAGCTGGAATTTCCCCCGTGCAAATTCCCGGCTCCCTGGGCGTTCTGGTGTTCCAAATTGCAGAAGGATGGGAAGTGCCTCAGTCACAGAATTAGGGAATCCCAGCCTGGTTTGGGTTGGGAGGGACCTAAAAGCCCATCCATTCCACCCCTGGGGACACCTTCCACCATCCCAGGCTGCTCCAAGCCCCGTCCAGCCTGGCCTGGGACACTTCCAGGGGCAGCCACCACCTCAACCACAGCGAGCCTTAACCTCACCTGTGAGCTCAGTGTGCTGCTCGAGCCCGATTAAATGGGTTTTATTTTAACTTCTCTCTGTTTTCTGGGAAGTTTCATGTCGGGCTTTTTTCCCCGGGAATTTTTATTTGCAGGTTAACAGCTGCTTTTACCAACCTTGGCCTCGCAGGTTCTTGAAGGGAATACTGGCCAGTTGCTTGGGCCAGCTCTCGCCACTCTGGCCAGCCCTGGGCAGCCCCCCCGGCCCGCTGGGAGCGGGGATCCCGCTGCCCTTCCACAGGGAGGGAATGGGGTTAGGTGGAAGCGGAAGGATCCAGGATTACCCGAAGGCGAACGGGAGGTAAATCGCTAAATCGCCTTTGCCCTCTAGGTGGCATTTCCCAGCGGGACCCGCCTGGCAGCTCCGATCCACCCCAGAAACGCCGTGCCTGTGCTTGGGCACAGTTCCGGGGGGGTCCCTCCTCTCCCTGTCCTTGGCAGCCTGGCAGGGGCACGGGTGAAGCTGCTCCCGGAACAGGAGGCCCTGGAAGCTGAAGTCAGCGGGATCAGAGCAGGGCAGCGGGGTTCCCTCCCACAGGAGGGGATCCAGAGGTTTACTGGGATGGGGGAGCACTTCCCAGGTTTGCTGGGATGGGGGAACAGTTCCCAGGTTTGCT
>VZRQ01000150.1:64831-90440 GCA_013397975.1 Machaerirhynchus nigripectus | reverse complement strand
CGGCGGGCAGGACAAGATCACTGCAGGACTGGGATCACCACAGGCAGGATGGGATCCCCACAGGGCCCTGGATCACCGTGGGGCCTGGATCTCTGCAGACAGGATGGGATCCCCACAGGGCCTGGATCACCACGGGCAGGACGGGATCACTTCAGATCCCACACGGGCTTTGGGCTGAGGGAAACAAGCCTGGCGATCCAGTTGGCACCTGGGGATGACCTTTGCATGAGGCACCCACAGTTTTACTCCTTGTCCAGGAATCACAGAGCTGTCGAGGCTGGAAGGGGCTTCAAGGTCATCCAGTGCCCCCGAGGCCTTGCACGGACAGGGACGGCAGCAGTGGGACCTGGGGGTTCCTGTCCCAAAAGGGTCCAGCTGGGAGAGCCTTTCCTGGTGCGGAGCATCCCTGTGCCAGGAGGATGGAAAAGTGAGTGAGGAGCTGGGGAGCTTGGGACAACCCATCCCAGGGCCAGGAAGCAAAACTCTGGGAGCAGGAGTGCTGGAAGCTGGGCTCAGTGGCTGGCCTGGCTGCATGGACAGTTCAGGGGCCTGAAGGCACCCGTGGTGCTCCCAGGAAAGCTGGATTTATGGGATCAAAGCAGCTCTGCTTCCCTTTCCCAGGGCATTCCTTCAGTCCTCAGAAGTGGGTCCAACCTGGGATCCAGCTCATCCCCAAAATGCACAGAGAGCAAGGTGCTGTTGGGCACAAAGGGGCCATTACCCCGACTGCCCTACAAACAGCAGGCTGAAACCTTGTTATTAACATTTAAAAGTCCCAGTTGAGCCATCACAAAGGAAGGTGGCTGGCAGGGAAGAGGCGCTCCCTCAGCTTTGAAAGAGCAGCAAGTGTTTCATCTCCTGCAGGGTAATTACAGCTTTTTAAGTGCTTTCCATGGAAAGCAGGATCCTTCCCAATTAAGGAATGGGCTGCTGATTTCAGGCACTCGGAGGATTTATTAGGGAAGGGTTGGTGTGGCTGTGCCTCCACTCCTCGGGGGATGGGGTGGGAGGGCAGGGACAGCTCAGCCCCTCCAGGGCCACGGCAGCTCCGTAGCCCTGGGCACAGCTGTAGGTGCTCCCCCGTTCATCCCACGGGCTGTGATCCACAGGGATCGCTCCCTGCTAGGGACGAGTTTGTGGTGTTGGAGCTGCTCTAAAACTCCAGGGCAGGGAAAGAGCCGAGGCGGGGCACGGAGGGTGCAGAGGGAGGGCTGAGCTGGGCTCTGCCCCCGAGCTGAGCTGGGCTCTGCCCCCGAGCACCCGAGCATTGGCATCCACACAAGCTTCCAGCTCCCTTTTCCTCATGGAATAGCCTGGAATTCCTTTCCTGATTGAAAAGCTTGGAATGGCTTTCCCTGCGGGATGAGGAGCTCCGGAGTGTCCTCAGTGGGATCGCTGTGCCCTTCCTGCTGCAGCCAGGCTTGACCCCAAACCGAGGCATCTCTGGCTCTCAGCAAAGCTGCCCAGGGCTCTCCAGAGGCGGGAACAGCCCGTGTGTGTTGCCTGGGTGGTGCTCCATGCCTCTGGAAGCAGGGATTTGGGGCTGGTTACCTGGGTGCAGGCAGCAGCTCCCTTCGAAGGGTGCAGGCTCAGGATATGCTCCGACAGGATTTTGCTCCTGTGCAGACAGGACGTTTATCTCTTGTGCTGGGTGGCTCATGATGGGTGCTTTGTCAGTGGGAATTAACCATTTTTATGGATCTCCTGCTGCCTGGGACATCCCAGTGCTCCATCCCAGGGGCTGGTATCCAAAGCTGAGCACCAGTTGCAATTTATCCAGCACACAGGACGAGGGATTTGTTGTACCAGGGACGTGAGCTGGACGATGGATCACAGATTATTCCAAATGTCACAAGGAATATTGGAATATCAGCTGGCTGTTGTGTGTTGGGGTTGCCCAGGGATGGGTGTAATGCTGGGGAATGTTTGCAGAGGGAGGGGAGCCTTGGGGGATGGTTCCCGATCCCGGTGGGAAGGGGAGGGGAGCCTTGGGGGATTGTTCCCGATCCCGGTGGGAAGGGGAGGGGAGCCCTGGGGGATTGTTCCCGATCCCGGTGGGAAGGGGAGGGGAGCCTTGGGGGATCGTTCCCGATCCCGGTGGGAAGGGGAGGGGAGCCCTGGGGGATTGTTCCCGATCCCGGTGGGAAGGGGAGGGGATGAGCAGTGGGCAGATCCTTGGCTGAGACGGGGCAGGGGAGGAGGCTTTGCCAAGCAGCAATGCCATGAGATCAGCACCCAGCATTCCTCCCGGGCGTGTGGCTTCCCGGGAATACTGCAGGGACAGGCCCACCAGCAGGGAAAAACAACCTAATTTTGGATTCTCCCAAATAGGGTTGGGCCTTCTCATTACTGACTCGCAGAGTCATTCCAGAATCCAGGAGAGGGTTTTGGCAGGGAATACTGTGGGTGGTAAAAGCTGGAAGGTGTCCCTGCCACGGAAGGGTTTGGAACTGGAGGAGCTTTAAGGTCCCATCCAACCCAAACCATTCTGGGATTCAATGCCTGGTTTTCTCCTCTCAAACAAAAGCTCATCCTGCAGCTTCCAGGAAAAAATTAGGCGTGAAAAGAGAACAGAACCATTTCTGAGGAACATAACCAGGTGCTGAATGAACCTGGGTCCTTCTCGTCCCACCTGACACAAATCCCAAGGGTGCTCCAGGAACCCCGGAGTTCTGCAGACTCCAGAAGGTCTGGCCCAGCCGAGTAGCTCTGGCCACTTTTGCAAGTTCTCCTCCACCACTTTCCTCCCAGAGCTGGAAAATCACCCCTGGCATGGCTGGATTTGATTTTCCCTGTCCTTGATGCTGCAGGCTCACGGATGGGGAGCAATCCCAGCTCTGGTACAAGGGCAGAGTCTTCCCATCCTCTGGCCACTGTGGCCATGCCACCTTTGCTGTGCTGCCCTGGCTGTGCCACCTTTGCTGTGCCACCGTGGCTGTGCCACCTTTGCTGTGCCACCATGGCCATGCCACCTTTGCTGTGCTGCCGTGGCCGTGCCACCTTTGCCGTGCCACCTTTGTTGTGCCACCATGGCCATGCTCTCCTCTCCACACGACTGCCAAGTTTTTAGACCACAACTCGTGTTTTGCTTATCCCCTTTCCCATTCCTTCCAGGGGCTTGCTGGCTCGGAGCAGTCGCAGAAGGGGAAGGTGCTGCTGAGACCATGATGTCCCTGGGTGTCACCAAAGGTAATTCTTTCCTCTCCTGCTTTTCCTCCGTTTCCTCTGCCCAGCTGGATCTGCTGGAATGTTCCTGCTGGGACAGGCCACCGGGGAGGTGTTTCACGGAGGTGCCTGACCCTCTGTGATCCCTCGGGATGAGCTGATCCTGAGGTCTGGATGGCCACGTCTCCATCTTCCGCCAGAGCTGGTGAAAGACTCCCCCAGTACTGGGATCTGTGACAGGGAGGAGAGGGCCCCATGCTGGGATGGAGCCCATCTGATCCCGTGGGTCCTTCCCTCCCTTTCCCTGTTCTCCCAGGAGGGCTGATCCCGCCCACGGACGAGGATCGCCGCAGGATCATCCGGCAGATGAAGGTTCGCACCACGCTGCGAGGGGACAAGAGCTGGATCCAGCACCACAACTCCGACTCGGACGAGGAGAAGAGCAGCCCCCCGTAAGTGCGGCCACAGGAACGTTCCCTTCTCCTTCCCTTTCCCTCACCAGAACTCCCTGAGCTGGAAGGGAGCTGGATCATTGATCCAGCCCCTGGCCCTGCACAGACACCTCAGCAATCCCACCCTGTGCCCGAGGGCGTTGTCCGAACACTCCCGGAGCTCTGGGCTCTCCGGGCACTCTGGTCTCCAGCTGCACAAGATGTGCTGGGACAGGTTTTGGGGTCCCCGTGGTGCCAGGCAGGGGCACTGCCAAAGGAATTGCTGCTCCTCTTTGTTTCTGATAAACGCAGGGTGGGGAGAAGCTCGGAGAAATGTCTTCTCCTGGAGCTGGGAATTCAGCAGCACCGACAGATTGGAAGTGTCAGGAGAGCTCCCAAGTTTTGTGAAGCCAGATTGTGCTTCAGCATCTCGGGGTGACAAACTCAGGGCAGGCCTGGGTGGGAGGGAGTTCAGGGTGGAGGAGGCAGGAGATCAAACATCTCCCTGGATGTCACACGGTGCCCTGTGCCAGGGAACACCAGTCTGCTCCAGCTCCTCTTCCCTCGCAAACAAACCCAATCCCAAATCCGTCTTCTCTTCCCGCTCTCTGCAAACCCATCCTAGCCGTGTTCAGCAAGCTCCTCAGTTAACCAGGTCCTTGTGTTTCCTGTCCCCTCAGGTCAGGACGGGCCGCTGGGGGGTCCCCGGCCCCCCAACCCGCTGCTCCCCAGCAGGACAGGTAATTCCAGCGGCCCCTCCCGCTCCTTCCCTGCTGTGCTGTCCCCCGGGGTCGGTGCAAGCTCTCGGTGTGTCCCCTCCTCACCCCTGCTCACCATGCCTGACCTTGGGAGAGCATGGACTGGCTCCCGAGGGGTCCAGTGGGGTGGAGGGATGTCTTCAGCCCTGAGGAGTGGGTTTGAGCCCGTGATCCCACAGTGCTGGGATGGGACACCGCCTCCTGTGCTGCTGCAACCCCTCAGCGCTCCGAGCTCGGGGCAGGGGGAGCCCTGGGTGGGGCTGAATTTGGCTCAGAGCACGAGGGGTCTCCAGGAGCTCAGGAGCCTGTAGGAATATCCTGAAATATCGAACTCTTGGGAAGGGCCCGGCCCTGTGTGAGAGCTCTGCCAGTGCTGGGAGAGCTCTGCCCTCTCCTGTGAGCGTTTCCCTGCTTCCCTTTCCCCGTGCCAGCTCTTCCCACTCCTTGTCAGACAGTGCCTCCAGAGGAGCCGTGCTGTGCTCCCTTCCTGGGAATGCACCCTCCGAGGAGCTGGAGCAGAGCTGTTGTTCTCCAGTGATCAAATAACCGGGATCTCTCTCACCTCTGATTTCCCCTTCCGTGCCACCAACCCGGGGAGTTAATGTGGAGCCAGAGAACACTGCCAGCATGGCTGATTTTAACTGGCTCACTCTAAAATTCATTTTGCTCATAAAAACCCCTTTACAGAGCTCGTTCTGATGATTATTCATTTTAAAACATCCCTCCAAGGTCAGTCCAGGTGTGGGACCCCTCCAGGCCTGCTTAGCTGGATTTTTGGTTTGACATCCATGTGGACATCCCCCTTCAGTCCTGGTGCTGCTGCTGCTGTTGTTTCTCCCCTGTTTTTTAACTCACTGATGTCTGTTCTTGGCACAGGTCCTCTGCCTCCAAGCCCCAGTCCGGATACCTCATCAGGTGGGTGTGGGATGGGAGGGATTTGGGCTGCAGGGGGAGGAGAACTGGATCAGGAGCAACGAGCAGGAAAAGTGTTCCCTCCTGGGTTCTCCTGGCTGGGAGCATCCCGGTGCTCAGTGTTAAGTGCCAGTCCTGCTGTTTCACCGGTGGCTTGAACTTTGCTCCAAACATTTCCCAGCCAGAAATTTTAAGATGCCCCTTCCCTCCCCAGGGGGGTGTTCACCAGGACCATCGATAAGAGTTCGTCTGTGCCGGATTCTTCACCTCCCAGTCAGGCACAGAAAAAGTACGTGTGTGTCTCCTTTTCCTCCCCTCCTTCCCCTCCTTCCCTTCCTTCCCCTCCTTCCCCTCCTTCACGAAAAGAAGATTTTAAACCCTCATTTCCAGCCCTCCTCTTGCTTTGGCTGCTGCTCGTGGGTTTCCACGTTGCCCCTAAATCCCCACAAAGTGCTGGAGGGTCTGGCTGTCCGTTTTACAGATGTGGGAAAAGAGCAGGCATCGAACTCTGTGTTTTCCTCACCACAGCTGGCTCTGAAATGAGTCACGGGCTTGGGGTTAATTTGGGAAATAGTTTGGAGGGGGGGAGAAGATCACAGGGAAACCTTGCAAAGCTGAAATGTTTAATTTCGATGGTTTTAATGGGATTTTTGTGGGGTTTTTTTAAACCTGTCTTGTGCAAGGCACTTACAGTTCATTCTAGGTCAGATCCAAGCGTGGCTCTGACCTGAGCAGGGGGCCAGAGAAGTTGTGCCCCATCCCTGGGAGTGTTCCAGGACAGGCTGGAATACCCTGGGATAGTGGAAGGTGTCCCTGCCCATGGCAGGGGGTGGGATGGGATGGGCTTTAAGGTCCCCTCCCACCCAAACCCTCCTGGGAGGCTGCAGGGGCTCTGCAGCATCTCAGGTGAAGCCTTTTGTAACCCCATTTTCCCCCCGGGAAGAAGGATGATGCCCCGAGGTGTCTCCTTCCTTCCCCCTCGCTGATCCCGGGATGGAGTAGCTCCATCCCACAGAAGGGTGTGTCCATATCGGCTCCAACAACTCCCAGTGGCCCCGGGGAAGCAAAGCAGACCCCAAACCCCAGTCCTAAATCCTAAAGAGGGAGGCAAATGCTGCCCTTCAGTCGGACAGCATTCCCTGAAATCAGAGTGGGGATATTTGGGGTGAGCCTGTTTTCCCTTTTCCTGTGGAGGTCTCCTGGGGGAGGAGGTGGGGAGGGATGGAAAGTCACGTCCCCAGGTGTGGTTTGTGTCCCCTCAGCACTTCCCTGAAGGGCCAGAGCCGCTCCCCCTCCGGATACAGGATGACCACGGAGGACTACAAGAAACTGTGAGTGTGCGAAGGCAGCTGCTCCTCCTGTCCCTGCTCTGTGGAGCTTCCAGAGCTTCTGCTGGAAACTCCAGTGGTTCCCTGGGCTTTGTGGGCCATGAGGTGCTCCTGGAGCTGGCACCGGCCTTTGTGCGGAGGGGGTTTTACGGCCAGGCAGGAATGGAGGGTGCAGCCTGGGACCTGGGTTTGGAGCATTCCTGAAGCCTGGAGAAAGGGGGATCCGTGTGGCAGAGCAGCACCGTGGGCATTTCCCGCCCTGCTTTTCGTGTCCCAGCCTGTGGCTCTGAGCCAAAATGGATTTGGGGCCTCTGGGCTTAACCCCCGGACTAAGCAAACAAAATCCTACAGGGGCACGTGCACCCCAGGGGAAAATCCAGGTGTTTTCCAGGGTCTGAACCGTGCCCTTGGCTTCACTTGTGTTTGGCTGCTGCCGCCCCTGCCCCGGCCACAGCAGCAGCTCCCTGACCCCGGCTCCCCCTTCCCTCCCCACCCCAGGGCTCCGTACAACGTCCGGCAGAAGTCCGTGGATGGGGACGAGGAGGATGTGCCCTTTTCTCCGGATGAGCATAAGAAGAGGTGAGGCCTGGAGGTGGCTCCGAGCTGCTGCAGGGACAGGGACAGGGACAGGGACAGGGACAGGGACGAGCGGCCTTGCTGCGGCCAGGCTGCTCCGTCCTGGCTGCGGGCGTGGGTCGGGGCCGGTGGCACTCCGAGGACAATCGCGGCTCTGCCCGCTCCCAGCCCGGCTCTGCCCACGGGCCACCGCGCTCCCCACAAAGCCTAATTAAAATCCTGACGTGATCCGGCCTGACAGCACGGCCCAATTAACCCGGCAGCCGGGAAGGGCTGTGGAATCCGTGCCGCGTGTCCATGGGGAAGGAGGGAGATGCACAAGCAGCCGGGAGGGAGGAGCCCGGCTCCCCCCACTGCGGGTGCCCTCGGAGCCGGGATCAGCCCGGGACTGGCACCCCAGGCCAGATCCGGGCAGGGCTGGCCTTCTTCTCTCGGGGACGGAATCAGGGAATCATCCTGGAATGGCTGGGGTGGAAGAGGCCTCAGAGCTCATCCTATCCCACCCCTGCCGTGGGCAGGGACACCTTCCACTATCCCAGGGTGCTCCAAGCCCTGTCCAGCCTGGCCTGGGACACTTCCAGGGATCCAGGGGCACAGGACAGGGACAGGAACGGGTCTGGGCTCTCTGGCTGCAGCCTCGTTGCTTTAGATGGAGTTTCTGAGGATCTTTTTCCTCAGCCACAAGATCTGTACAAAGGAAAACTCAGTCATTGTCCCCTGGGGTCCAAACATGAAAGAGCTGGAGAGGGACTTGGGACAAGGGCTGGAGGGACAGGACACAGGGAATGGCTTCCCACTGCCAGAGGGCAGGGCTGGATGGGATATTGGGAAGGAATTGTTCCCTGTGAGGGTGGGGAGCCCCGGCACAGGGTGCCCAGAGCAGCTGTGGCTGCCCCTGGATCCCTGGCAGTGTCCCAGGCCCTATCAGGAATTTGCCCTCTCCCCTGGGACACGTGGTGGCACCGAGGTCGGAGCAGATGCTCCATGGAGTGTTTCAGCCACAGAGCCCACATCCCATTTCTCTGTCCGTGGAATCCAACGCTGCAGCAGCCCAGGTCTGCAGTGGACTGTCCATCCCTGGCACAGCTACCCAGGGCTGTGCCAGAGTCCCCATCCCGTGCCTGTGGCACTCGAGGCCACGGGTCAGTGGTGACCATGGTGGTGGTGCTGGCTCATGGCTGGACTGGATGATCCTGAAGGCCTTTTCCAACCTTAACCATTCCACGATTCCATGAAATCTGCTCCTCGGAGCGCGGGAGCTCTGTCAGGGTTAGCCCCATCCTCCAGCGGGTTGTTCCTTGCCTGTCCAAGGCTCCAGCCAGCAGAGAGCACCGGGATGAGCAGGATGTGACCCCTCCCCTCCCCTCCCCTCCCTCCCTTCCAGGACCGAGGCTGCCAACAGCGTCCTGCGGCGCTCGGCCGGCCGGGAGCGCGCCTACGTCCTGTCCGCGGCCAAGAAGAGCAACGGGTGAGTGTCCAGGGGTGGGGATGGGACAGGAGCCAGGGAAGGGCTCCCGGAGGTGGCACAGGGGAAGGGAACCTCTCCAGCACAGCAGCCAAGGATAGGCCCCAAAGATGCTCCCAGAGCTGGAGCTCCTCCCCTGTGAGGAAAGGGTGGGAGAGCTGGGAATGTTCACCTGGAGAAGGGAATGATCCAGGGACAGCTCAGAGCCCCTTGCAGGGCCTAAAGGGGCTCCAGGAGAGCTGGAGAGGGACTGGGGACAAGGGCTGGAGGGACAGGACACAGGGAATGGCTTCCCACTGCCAGAGGGCAGGGAGGGATGGGATATTGGGCAGGAATTGTTCCCTGGGAGGGTGGGCAGGCCCTGGCACAGGGTGCCCACAGCAGCTGTGGCTGCCCCTGGATCCCTGGCAGTGCCCAAGGCCAGGCTGGACACTGGAGCTGGGAGCCCCCTGGGACAGTGGAAGATGTCCCTGCCCATGGCAGGGGTGGCACTGGATGGGCTTTAAGGTCCCTTCCCACCCAAACCATTCCATGATTCCGTGATACCTGCCGGTTTCTGCAGAACTGGGGAAATCCTCCAAATATTCCTTACTGAGAGGGATGGAATTTCCAGAAAAGAAAAACCGTGGGAAGTCCCTAATTCCCTGAGGCAATCAGGAGTCTGATTTCCAGCCTCAGTTTTGAGCTGCTCACTGCACTTTTGGCGCATTATTCCCCTGGGAATTTGCCCAGGTGTGACCCCCTGGTGCCGGCTCAGCCCGGAGGGGTGACAGCACCTTGCACCCCTCGGGCAGGGACCTGGGGGGCTCTGCCCCCGCCCAAGGCGAGTCTTTCCCTCCAATCCTTTAACTGCTCCTTAATCCTTCCTCCACAGCAGCCCCACACAGGAATTCCCACCCCTGTTTGCCAAGAGGTAGGTGCTGGAGCTCAGGAAGTGCTGCTGGGGTTGGGTGCCTGTACCAGGCTGGGATAGCAGATCCCGGGAGCTTCACGGCAGAGGAAGAAAAATTCCTTGGAAAAAGGATGCTGGGGGCTGGATCCTGCTGGGGTTTTTTGGGAGAAACAGTGTTGGAAACACTGGGAATACAATCCTGGTGGTGCTTTGGGTTATGAAACTGGAGAGACTCAGTCACAGCCTTCCTGTTTCCTGGGAAGCTGCTCCAGGAGGATGCTCCTCAGGCATCTCCCTCCTCAGGCTGTCAGTGGGATGGGGAAACATGCCCAGGGCTCCCTCTGGAATCCAAGAACTCTGCCTGGTGCTGTGTGGCAAAATACCTGGCTGGGTTCAGTCCCTTGGGATGCTCAGCAGGAGCACAGGGACCGGGAGGAGCAGGAAATTCCAGCCTCGGGGCAAACAGGGAAAACACGGCTGGGGGAAAGCAGGAATAAACTGCCTGGAAAGCTACGGAAAAGAGGGAAGGATGTGACACTTGTCTCTTTTTCCCTGTGGAAAGAATTGAGATAGAAGAGGAGGAAGGACAGCAGAGGAGGAGTCCAGCTGTGCCGGGTTCGTCCCGGTTTGCACCGGACAGCAGCAGGTATCCGTTCCTCAGGGAGGGCTGTCTGATGCCAGGGCTTTGCCAGCTTTGGGAATAAGTGCATTTATCAGCTGTCCAAACGCAGCCAGACACGGAGGGTTTGCAGAGGAGAAGCTTCCAGAGAAGCTGTGGCTGCCCCTGCATTTAAAGCCCCTCCACTCCCACCCCCTGGGACACCTTCCACTATCCCAGGTTGCTCCAAGCCCCACCCAGCTGAACTCTTTCTTGCCCAAACAGGTGTAAGGGAATAATTTTCAGCTGCTTTCCAATGGTTTTGACTGAATCCATGCCTGGAGCATAAAAAAGGTGGAATAGTTCTCACTGCCAACAGCACTTTGGCTGCTGCCCTCGTCCTGGTGCTTTTATTGGTGTCTCACTGCAGAAAGTGGAAATTCCTGGCAAAATCAGTGCTTTTGATTTAAAACTTGCTTCTGGTAAGATGACTTTGTCAGTGAACAGATCGAGAACAGCGATGATTCATTCCCACCTTCTCCATTCCCACTCGGTGCAGGGCAAATTCGGCAGCTGCAGCTGGAGCTGGTTTGACCAGGAATGACATTTTGTGCTTTGTCCTCTCTCGCAGCCCCAAACCAGGCAGCAGCAGCCAAACATCCCCGTCCCTGAGCGGAACCTCGGGGAAGATCTCCTCTCCTGCTGAACTCAGGTGGGTCTGGAGGCGCTGCAGCAGCCGCGGGATCCCTGAGGGCAGCACCGGGAATTCAGCTCTGCCCGCCGGGATTCCCTGGAGACACCTGGAGAAGCCTCCAGGACAGGGAGCAGCACAGAGCAGCGACCACCGCACAGGGAATCCAGGGAAGGGGCGAAAGCATCTGGGAGGGAACATTCCCAGCAGGAAGCTGTGGGCCTCCCCCAGTTTGGACATTGCCCGGCTCTGTGCTGGGAATCCGAATCCAGCCCTTTCCGTGGGCTCAGCCCATCATTTTCCCTTGGATTTCACCCCCCCTGCTTCCTGCCCTGCTCGTAGCTCACTTCCAGCCCCTTTCTGTGCAGCTCCCAGCTCCTCATCCCCCTCCCTCACGCTCCTGCTGTTTTCCCTGCAGGAATGGTGAGGACAGGCAGGCCCCGAATGGGAAGTTCTCCTTGGAGCTGGAGGTGTCCCAGCCTGGGGATGGGTAAGGAATGGGCAGGGGCTGGTGGGTGCTGCTGCACCGAGGCCTGAGCCCGGATTTGCTCAGGAACAGCAGCTCCCAGCCCCGGGCTGGGCTGCACTCCCAGAGCATCATCTGCTGGCAGAGCTGCAGCCGGGCAGAGCTCTCCTCTCTTCCCTCATTCCCCTGGGATTCTCCTGCCTGCCTCGCTCCCTGAACACTCCACTGCCTGCACTTCACTTCATTTTGCTGCTCCGTGTGCCTCCCACTCCCTGGGACTGTCCCAGCTCCACGGGCTCTGCTGATCCTTGGCGGGTGGTGGCTCCTGCTGATGTTGGTCCATGGATCCAAGCTCTGCAGCCAGGCCCACCGAGCTGGGGAATGTGGCCCTGCCTGTCCTGATAGAGAGATCGACCCCGTTTTGTTCCCCACCCAACTAAATATCAGCGGATTTTCTGGGATGACGTGCTACAAATGCTGACAGGTCCCGTTTTCACTGGGAATTTCCTTTTTCTAGTGACAAAGCTGTGAAGGAAAAGCCTGAGGTGTCCCCATGGGATGAACAGGCCTCCAGAGCCACTGGGGCCTCCATGAATGGAAGGTAGAGTCGCTGGGGGGTTCCTGAGCTGGGCACTGCACAGTCCATCCAGTGCTGCTCTGGAGCTGGCTGGAGCCTGGGAATGGGTATTTCCTGATGGACAAACACATTCCATCTGGGCTTTGTAGCACTGCTCTGTCCTTTATGAGATGCACGGGAAAGTCACTGTAGAACATTCCTCAAGCTGTGTCTCTCTTTTCCAGTTTTCCTGAGCACACAGAAGCCAAGAATGGGTTTTACCCACCAGAGTAAGTGGAAAATTCCCTTTTTCTCCTTCATTTTAGAGTGGGGGAGTGTTCTCCTGGCCTGGCACTGCCCTGCAGATGAGTTCTGGGAGCAGCCCCTGCAAAGCAGGGTGGGCTCAAAAGGCCTGGGATCTTCCAGCTGCTTTCCTCACTCGAGGATGAGTTGGTTGGATTTGGGGCTCAGCCCTTCAGGAATTTTCCAGAGCTAAGCAGGAGGGAGGGAAAGATGTTCCGTTGGAGCCAGGAAAACCTCGTGGTGGATATTTTTGCTTCTTGGTGCTCTCCACTTGCTGAGCTCCCTGCTGGGCCCATCCCCGTTCTCCCTGCAGGCCCAGCCCTGGTTCCTGGGACAGACCCGGAGGTGCTCCGGAGGAGCTGCGCCGCCAGTCCGAGCCCTCTCCCTCCCGGGGTGGCACCAGGTGGGACCCTGCTCGGGGCCTGGGGCTGGCACCCTCTGCTTCCAGCTGGGCTGGGAATAAGCAGCTTGTCCAGGGCAGAGCTGGGATTAGAACCCAAACCGGGCAACAAAGCAACTGGAAATGGGAAATCCTGCGTGGGTAAAAGGGGGAGCGGCACCTTTCAGGTCACTGTTACACAACTTCATCCCAGAGAAGCAGCCTGGGGATCCAGGAGGAATTTCTGCATGGAAAGGGTGCTCAGGCCCTGGAAGGGGCTGCTCAGGGAGGTTTGGAGTCCCCATCCCTGGAGGTGCCCAAGGAAGGCCTGGATGCAGCACTCAGCGCTCTGGGCTGGGGACAAGGTGGGGATCAGGCACAGCTTGGACTCGATGGTCCTGGAGGCCTTTTCCAACCTCTGGGATTCTGGGAGCAGATCCAGGAGCTTCAGCGTTGCCTTTGGTGCCTCCATCCCACAGGATTTGAGAGTCCTTTGCTCCCCTGACATTGCCAGAGGTGCAGGGTCAGGAAGGAATTGCTGCTGTTGGCAGCAAACTCATGGATCTCCCTGGAGCTGCTCCCCTCCCTTGTCCATCATTTTGGGATTCATTTCCATGCATTGGCCCATCAAAGGCCCTGAGCAGACTTCAGGGCCAGGTTGGATGGGGCTTGGAGCAACCTGGGATCGTGGAAGGTGTCCCTGCCCATGGCAGGGGGTGGGACTGGATGGGCTTTAAGGTCCTTCCGAGCCAAACCTTTCCACGATTCCTGGATTCTGTGGAATGAATTCAGCCCTCTGCGCTGAGGTGAGGAGGATCCCAAGGCTCCCGAGAGGATGGTGCAAATCCCAGGGCCTGGAGCTGCTGCTGGTGACGTAGGAATGCCTTCCCCAAAGTTGCTCGTGTTGTGCTTTGTCCAGGTTCTCCATCCTGGGACAGGACAGGGAATTCCTGTACGGAGATGTGAGGGAATTGGGTCCCTGTAGCCACCTCAGTTCCACCAGCAGCCTCTCCTCCTCTTGGTTAGAGATGGAAAACGGGTTTTTCTGAAGGAAAATCAGTTCTCTGAGACAATGCTTTCCTGTTTCCTGGGCTGATGCAAAGTGCAGGGTTGTTGCTCCATACAAATCCCCCGGAAGCCTTTGGAAGCTCTGAATTCCCCCTTTTTTGCCAGGCCTCACTTGCAGTCCGACGTCCCCTTTCCTCCCGCTGAGAGAACCCCTGTGCACATCGAGGACACAGAATATTCCTTTAAAAGGTAAGAATTTAGTGGGTGTAGGAATAACCCTGAGGATCAAGGGAAAACTGAATGGGCAGGCACAGAAAGAGGCTCCTTCTCCAGCTTTTTTCTCCAAGGGTGGAGATGACTGAGGTTTAAAGAAACCAGGATCTTTGTGTTGTATCCCTCTCCATCTCCTTTGAGACTGGCCAAGCTCTCCGGATTTTTCCTCCTCTTGTGTTCTCAGTGGGGTTCAGTCGCTCCCTTTTTACTCCCTGATAACCCAGGGATGCTGGAGGGGCAGCAGGGAGCTGGAAGCAGCTGGAACTCAGGGACAGGGACTGTAAAATGTCCTAGAGAAAGCCCCAGTGTGGGCTGGCACCAGGCTGGCCTGGCGAGCAGGGCAGTGCCAGGGTCCAGGTGCCAGTTTTTAGGGATGTGATGGGCCTTGCTCTGCTTGCCAGCTCTGTCCTGGGCTATGAGGAGAGGAGCAGCTCCACCAATGCCGAGGGCCCAGCCCAGCACCAGCCCTACTGGGACGACACGAGGTGAGGACTGGGGGGACTGGGATGTTTGGAATGGCTCTGGCCACGCCATCTCCTGCTCCCGGCCTGCTCCTCTGGGAGAATGGGTGTCTGCCCATCCCAGCATGGATTTTCCCAGTCGTGGCTCTCTGGTTTAGGTTTTTGGACTCAGCCAGCCTCACTGAGAGGGGCCAAGGACCCCCTGGCCGTGACAGCCACCCGGAGCCCCCCAGGCTGGAGGATCCCACTGAGCCCAGCAGGGCCGGGTAAGGAATGGGGCAATCCCCCCCTGCCTTCTCCTGTGGGATCAGGGTCATTCCTTGGGCATCTTCCCCCCTGCTGATAAATATTCTCCCAGGTTCTCCTTCTCATAGAATTATGGAATTGTTAAGGTTGGAAAAGATCTCTTGGATCAAGTCCAAGCATCAGCCAGCACCACGACCATGTTCAGCACTAATCCATGTCCTCAAGTGCCTCATCTGCAGATTCCCTGAACATTTCCAGGGCCTGACAACCCTTCCCATGAAGAAAGGTCTCCTAATATCCAACCTAAACCTCCTCTAGTGCAACTTGAGGCCTTTTGGTGCCTGACTCTAGTGCTGCTTCTCCTGGATGAACCTTTCACCATGGTTTTATAGGAAAACCTGGGAGAAAAGATCCTCCTTAGCTGGAGCCGTCAAACCTGGTCCGGCTGGACTGCCAGGAGTTGCTTCCTAGACTTTAAATTTGGGAGCAGAGGGTCTCTAGGGAGAGCCAAACTGTAACGTGTCTTGGCAGGTCCAGCTCTGTTCCTGGAGGAAGCAGCATCCCAGCTCCAGAGATTCCACAGGCAAACGAGTCTGACCCGCGCCGGGGCAGGTGCGGAGCCGCGGCACCAGGACATTCCCTCACACCTCCAGTCCTCCTTCCCGGCCTGCCCAAAGCCATCCACGTGTTCACTCCTTGGCTCAGGGAATTCAGAAACCAATCCAGGCTCTGCCAGTGCCACCCTTCCCCCTGGAGCACAGCACTGCAGGGATCTCCCACAGGGATTGCTGCAGCTCAGCGTCAGAAGGACCTGGAGCTGCTGGAGTGGGGCCAGAGGGGGCCATGGAGCTGCTCCCAGGGCTGGAGCCCCTCTGGAGAGCTGGGGGTGCTCACCTGGAGAGAAGGCTCCAGGGAGAGCTCAGAGCCCCTTGCAGGGCCTAAAGGGGCTCCAGGAGAGCTGGAGAGGGACTGGGGACAAGGGATGGAGGGACAGGACACAGGGAATTGCTTCCCACTGCTGGATGGGGTATTGGGAAGGAATTGTTCCCTGGGAAGGTGGGGAAGCCCTGGCACAAAAGGGTGCCCAGAGCAGCTGTGGCTGCCCCTGGATCCCTGGCAGTGCCCAAGGCCAGGTTGGACGGGCTTGGAGCAGCCTGGGACAGTGGGAGGTGTCCCTGCCCATGGCAGGGGTGAAATGGGGTGGGCTTTAAGGTCCCTTCCCACCCAAACCATTCTGGGATCCCACAGTTCCATGATCCTACGGTTCTATTAGAACATGGTGTCCCAGTTCTCCCTGCTCCCTGCAGGAGGCAGCAGGACCCACCCTCAGCACACCCTGAACACTCGTGTGAGCTGCTCGGATCAGACACCCATTGGCTTTATGGTCAAGCTGGTTTTAATTCTTCAGCAGGTCTGACCTCAGCTCCCAGGAGAGTGTTCCCAGTGCCCACGAGTCCCAGGCCCCCATGGCCCTGTTCCAGGACCGCCAGTCCTTCGGAGGCTCCGTGCCCAGCCACAGGATTCCAGCCTATGTGGACAGCCAGGTGTTCAGCATCAGGAGGTGAGGGGTTTGGGGGTGAGAAGTTTGGGGGTGAGGAGTTTGGGGATGAGGGTTTAGGGATGAGGGTTTGGGGGTGAAAGTTTGGGGATGAAGGGTTTAGGATGCAGAGACGGAAAGCTGCTGGCACAGAAATACCTGCTTGAAGCTCCACCCCAGGCTGTACAATCACTGGGAAAAGGAGTGAGAGCAGGATTTTGTTCCCAGATGGGGGAAAAGTATTAAATCAGAGAAGCAGGCCTGTCCCAGGATGGAGCACCTGGACCAAGTGCAGTATGAGTAACTTTGGGGAAGGCATTCCTTCAGCACCAAGAGCAGCTCTAGGATTTACATCATTCTCCTGGGAGCCTTGGGATCCTCCTCAACCATTTCATAGAATCATGGAATCCCAGCATGGTTTGGGTGGGAAGGGACCTTAAAGCCCATCCAGTGCCACCCCTGCCATGGGCAGGGACACCTCCCACTGTCCCAGGCTGCTCCAAGCCCCAGTGTCCAGCCTGGCCTTGGACACTGCCAGGGATCGAGGGGCAGCCACAGCTGCTCTGGGCAATCCTTTTGGGAATGCTTTGGCTTTGCTGAAGTGTTGGGTTTGGAGCCTGCTCTCCTGGCTTTGGAGTACAAAATGGGCACAGGGGAAACGGGCAGAGCACTGGGGGAATGCACCATGGAATCATGGAGCCCTCATGGCTGGAAAAGGCCTCTGTGATCACCAGCTGTTAATCCAGCGCTGTCACGAGCCACGGCCTCAAGTGCCACATCCACACGTTTTCTGGACACTTCCAGGGGTGGGGATTCCACCGCTGCCCTGGGAGCTGTGCCAGGGCTTGGTAGTGCCAGAACCCCAGCAGTGACTGTGAGCCCAGTGTGGGCACTGCAGAGCTCCCTGCTGCAGAGCTCCCTGCTGCAGAGCTCCCTGCCGCCACGAGCTCAGGGCTCTGCGTCTCCTCAGCAGGCCCAGCCCGGACCCCAAAGGCAGCGTTTATTCCGGGGGCAGCAGCCCCAGGAGCAGCTGGTACGACAGTGCCAGGGGGCACGGGGACTTCAGCCCCCCAGCAGCACGGTGAGTCCAGGGCTGGCATCTCAGCTTCCCAACCCAAGCAGCTCCCCACTGCCACGTGTACTCAGTGTCCCCATGTCCTGATCCACTTGCTGATTCCCTGGATGTGAGCACACCTTGGCTGTGCCATGGCTGTGGAGTGGGAGGGGTCAGTGCCCAGCAGGGAGATTCCAGCCGAGATTCCCACCCTGTGTGAGGATCCCTCACGTGCCCGGGCTCCGAGCTTGAGACTGTTCCACTTCCTCTCCCCAGCCACCAGTCCCTTCCCAGAGATCCCACCATGTCCATGTCCCAGAGAAGCCACAGGGTGCCGTTCTACATGGACAGCTTAAACCATAACAGCTCCAGGTAAACGGGGAGTCTCCCGGGCTCTGAGGGAATCTACCTGGAAATCTGTGGGAGAGAAGCCAGCAGGCAGAGCCAAGAGCTGAGAGAGGGAGGATTGGTTTCCAGGGAGTGGATGCATGATCCAGAGGCACAGAGCAACTCTTAAACCATGGCTAGCTAAAGCTGCCTAGCACAGGGTCTGGGATACATCCAGAGAGATCTCTGGAGATTTTTCCCCGTGTGGGAGGCCAGGAGAGAGGGACAGGAGAATGGGGAGCTGGTTCCTAGCCAGGAATTGGCCTTTGCTACAGGAAAACAGAGATCACAGCAAAGAGAGATGTTGAGAGAGAGGGTCCCTGTCCCCAGAATGTCAATGGTTAAATGATGGAACTGCTCCCAGAACAAGGGTGTTGGAAGGGGTAGGAGGTATCCAGGATGGAATACCACTATCCTGGGCTCCCTGCAGTCCCTCCTGGCAATGCCAGCCCATCCAAGTGCTGTCTGACGCTCCATGGAGCCACCAGTGCAGGCCTGAGGGCTGGATCTGTAACAAGGAGTAGGTTGTGGGGGTGAAGAGGAGGCACAAGATCCTTGGAGAGCCTTGGATTGGCTCCAGGAAGGGTCAGCCTCATTCCAGGTCTCATTGCAGAGCAGAGGACAGAGCAGTTTTCCAGTTTTATTGCATTCTTCCTTCAAATCACTAAGTTGGGGACAGTTCCATTGGCTTTGGGAACGTCCCCATGCCCATCTCCTGCCATTCCCCATGGGCCATGTCTTGCCGTGGCTGCTCCCATTCAGGCTCTGTGACTCACTCACCCCATCCTCATTGGAAGATCTCATGGACTCTTCCCTCTCATGGCCCTACAAGTGAGACTTCCTCAAATCCCTTCTCCAGGGAAGCAGTCCTGTCCTGTGGCAGGTGTAGAAGGAGAAAGGGATTGGTTTGGTCTGTGATAAGGGCTGGAAAGGGCTGTGCTCTCCATCTGCCCTCCCAGCAGCGGCAGCTGCTCTTCTCCTGGCTGCCAGTTTGGATCCTGCCATGGCTCACAGATTTTCCCTCTCTCCACAGGCTCCTGTCCAGTTCCACTGAGAGGCTCTCCAGCTCCCACCACAGCTCTGGGTACCAGCCTGACTCCAGCACTGCCGGGTAAAGATCCAAGCGGGCACCATCCCCTCACTGCAGGATGGGGCTGGCACGGGGCCATCCTGCTGGGTGAGGAATTCCAGCTGTGGCATCTGGCTGGTGTCACCCACAGTGTGGCCAGCAGGGTCAGGGCAGTGATTGTCCCCCTGTGCTGGGCACTGGTGAGGTCCCACATGGAATCCAGGGGTCAGTTCTTGGCCCCTCAGGACAAGGCAGACCCTGAGGGGCTGGAGCATGCCCAGGGAAGGGAACGGAGATGGGAAGGGCTCAGCCTGGAGAAAAGGAGGCTCAGGGGGGCCCTTGTGGCTCTGCACAAGTCCCTGACAGGAGGGGGCAGCCGGGGGTGTCAGGCTCTGCTCCCAGGGAACAGGGACAGGAGGAGAGGGAACGGCCTCAGGCTGGGCCAGGGGAAGTGGAGGTTGAGTCACCATCCCTGGAAGGGTTCAGAAAAGGTGTGGATGTGACACTTGGGAACGTGGTTTGGTGGTGACCATGGGTGGTGGTGCTGATGGTTGGATTTGATGATCTTAAAGGTCTCTTTCAGCCCATGCTCAGTTTAAGGGAAAAAAAAGAGGTTTCTTTCCTTAGCCATGACAGGGCTTAGTGTAAGAAGGGAGGATTAATCCCAGCTCTTAGGCAGCAGTGGAAATGCACCATGGAAAAAGGCCGATTAGTTCCTGTCAGGGCTGCAGGCACGGGGCTCCCCTCGGCCTGCCCGGAGCTGCACACGGGTGGGGCATGGAATTCTGAGCTGGAATTGTAAAGAGGCAGGGCTATGCGAGGGAGGTAAAAACATCCCCAACCACACCAGCAGCAGTTTACACTGGCTGAAAACACTGGAGACGTTCCAGTGGCAGAAGAGCTCCTGGAAGCAGCGCTGTGCCACAGGGGTTGCTGTACCGGGGGAGCCGGGAGCTCGCTCCGTGCCCATTGTGTGCCTAATCCTGACGGGAGCTGGGACAGACTTATCCCTCCAACCAGCGCATAACTGGATGAAAGGGTTACATTATCCATCCCATTCTTTCCAATTAACTCGATTTGTTTTGGTGGGGTAATTAGAGGAGTTGTTATTCAGCAACAATGCTCGATATCCAGGATTTATTCCGGAACAGCAGCATCCCGCTCCGAGCCTCTCCCGCACGCGTTCCGTGTCCGGGGGCACACGCGGTCCCCGCCGGGCTCTCCCGAGCCCCAGCCGCTCTTTTCTCATGGAAATGCCTCCCATTTTCCTAGGAGAGGGATCCTCTTTGTGAAGGAGTACGTGAACACCGGTGGCTTTGCAGCCTCCCCACGCTACGGCAGGTACGGAGTGCTGGGGACACGCGGTGTCACAGCCGGGTGTCGCAGCCCGGTGTGTGTCACACACGCCTGCAGAGCCCAGCACGAGGCTTTGCCACCTCACACATCCCACCAGGATGGAGCAGCTGGAGCTCCTCAGCCTCGGGGGGCGGGGGTTTGGGAGGGCAGGTTTTGCTCTGCGGGGTCCTGCCCTCTCCTCCCGCTGTGGTGGTGACAGGAGGAGCCGTGTCCCACTGCTCCCAGGGGACAGGGAAGCCCCTCCCGGAGTGGCTGGGTCTGAGGTGGGTGAAAACACCACACTGCAGGTTTGGCACTGTGAGGCTTCACCGTGCACCTGCAAACACATGACTGGAATGCGTGAGGAAAATGTGGAGGGTGAGGGCTGTCACTGGAAAAACTTCATTATGTGAGTCATAAAAAGTTAAATGACACCATTTTCAAGCTTAGATCTTCAGTCCTTTGTGTTCTGCTCAAGTGAAGCTGCTCCAGACTGGCCCCAGCGTGAGAAGAGCAGAATCTGGCCCCATGCCACATCATCCTCACAGTGATGTGGCACCAGTTGACACCAGTTTGGTGCTCCCTGCTGGCATCCCTGGGGGAGCTGATTACAGACTGTACATCTCCAGCCTGTCCCAGAGCTCAGCAAAGCTGCTGTCAGCAGCCGAGGATAAGCCGAATATCCAGGGAACCCAGGCAGAGAGGGAACACTGAGCTGGGTGAGACCAGGGATGTGCTCTGTGCCTTTTTTCTGCATTGCAGTGCAGCATTTGGAGTTTTAGCAGGGAAGAGCTGCTATCTGTAAGGGCCAGGTGTAAACATGAGGGCCCTGGTGAGGCCAAGGGAGTTTTACCTGGAGAGTCCTCTCTGGGGGTAATTAAAGGTTCCTCTTTGTGTCCTGGGAAGGCACTTTGAGGACGTTCTCCCCAAGGAACAGGCAGCTGGGATATTCCAAATCACTGGGTTCATGATTCTGTCTGAGATTCTCTTCCCATATATCGCTGCCAAGTGCTGATATTTCCTTCTTTCCCCAGTGGCAGCCTTGTGGATCTGAGTGACCTGGAGAGAAGCAGCTACAGCCACCACAGTTACCTGTCCAGTGCTCCCCTGCACAGGTAGGGCAGGGCAGGGCTGCCTTGGGGGGGTTCATCAAATTCTCAATCAGACGTGATTTTAAGGGTTTGCTTTTGGAGGACACCGGGGTGTGTTTGGAGGAACAGCAGCACAATAAATGCAAATACAGTGACACTGGCTCCCAGTCAGAGTCCAGAGCGAGCCACCAAGGTGGTCAGAGGGATGGAGCACCTCTCCTGTGAGGAAAGGCTGAGAGAATTGGGCTTGTTCAGCCTGGAGCTGAGAAGCTTTGGGGTGACCTAACTGTGGCCTTCCATTGCCTGAAGGGAGCCCGCAAGAAAAGTGAAAAGGGATTATTTCCGAAGGCCTGGAGTCACAGGACAAAGGGGAATGGCTTCTCTCTGATCGAGGGAAGGGTTAAATGCGATATTGGGAAGGAATTCTTCCCTCGGAGGGTGGAAAGGCAATGGCACAGGGTGCCCAGAGCAGCTGTGGCTGCCCCTGGATCCTTGCAAGTGTCCAAAGCCAGGTTGGACGGGGCTTGGAGCAGCCTGGGACAGTGGGAGGTGTCCCTGCCCATGGCACGGGGTGGCACTGGATGGGCTTTGAGGTCCCTCCCAACCCAAACCATTCCATGATTCCATGGTTGTAAGATTCTGAGATCTGTCCTGCCCCACTGCTGTGGTCTCTGCATCCCTGGGACAGCACAGTCCCCCTGCTCTGACACTGCACACAGTCACACACGTGGGAGCAGGTTGCTCACGGAGAGCAGCGCTGATGGTTGGCAAAAACCCCTGGCACCGGTGCTGGGACTGGAACCAGAGCGCCGCAGAGGAATCCCCTCCCCTGTTCCTCCCAGGTCCAGTGAGCCCCTGTGCACTTACTGCAGCCGGGAGATCCGGGACTGCCCCAAGATCATCATCGAGCACCTCAACATCCGCTGCCACGAGTACTGCTTCAGGGTAAGCCCCGGTGCTGCTGGGAATGGCAGGGCTGGGAGCAGGGATCTTCCTGCAGATTGCATCCCCGGGCTTCCAGAGGGATACAGATGGGGTGCGCCAAATCCTCGCCTCACATCGGGACAAAAGCAGTCAGGCAGTCACAGGTGGCCCCAGAAGGTTTTCAGGTCCTTGAATAAATATTAGAACAAGGAGAATTCTTTATTATTGGCAGCACCCTCAGAACACCCTCGTGTCCTTGCCCCACTGCCCTTGGGGCAGACTTGCTGCTTTGTGGTCTTTGTGCTCTAGTGGAGGTGCCTGAATCCTCAAACCCTGCAGGGTTTCCAAGGAAAGTCTGTGGGGATGTGGGGAGGGTGAGAGGAGGAGGGATGGGGAGTGTGGGAGGAAGAGGCCTGCAGGGACACTTGGCTGTTGTAGGAAAGTGCAGCCTCAAAGGTCACATCCTCACCCCTTAATAAAATGATGCAGAGACTTCCTGTGCCCCCTCCCCTCTGCTGTCACTGCGTGGGGCTTTGGTCACTGTCCAACCTCCTTGTTTTCCCTTTGGCAGTGCGGAATTTGCCACAAAGCGATGGGAGATCTCCTGGATAAAATATTCATCCACCGGGACATTGTCCACTGTGACAAGTGCTACGAGAAGCTCTTCTAGGTGGGTGTCCAGGGCCCCTTTCCGAAGCCATTCCCAGGGGGATGTCTGGCTGAGAGCTCAGAGTTCACTGGTGAAGGGCATTTAACCCTCACATTTCCAGGGTGACCGGGCAGGGATCTTCCTGGGCTGTTCAGTGGGAAGCAGTGACCTTACTGCAGCGTTAGCTGGAAACTCGCTCGAGCCGTCCCGGGGGTGTTGGTTGGAGCCAGAATCTCGGTGACAAACAGGCTGTGGTGTCTTCCCGGGGGTGACAAGCAGAGGCTGGCTTGAGTGCTGACAGAAATGTCCCTCAGAGGTGGAAAGTCCTCACGGAAGGCAGTGAAAGGTCCCTCCCTGTGTCCTGGGCTGACCCCCCGCAGGGACTGTTCGGAGCGGTGACATTCCCCTGACAAGGAGGCAGCTCCTCGGCGGCAGGTGCCGCCAGTCCTTTACCCAAAGATCCTTTGAGGTGAAAACCTTTGGGAAGAGGAGAGCTGTACATTCCAACAGATCGACAGGAGTGGGTCGGAGGCGGTTTGGCTTTGTCTGATGATCTGGAAGGAGCAGGAGGCGCCATGGCAGCGACCAGAGCTGCTGTGCTGGGGCCGGGAGCTGTCGTGTCCTCCCGCTGCCTCCCGGCACAGAGGAGGAGCAGGAGCAGGGAGCGGGGCTCCCGCCTCGCTGCTCCCTGTACCTGGTAATGGGATGTGACTGGTGCGGCTGTGCCCGGCCCCGCACGCTCCCGGCTCCACCGACCTCCGGCGCCGCATTCCAGGTGGGACCAGCCTTGCTCAGGCGCTCCTTGTGTGTTGCAGGGTCCTGCGGAGCTGGGAAGGCAGCCCGTGCCCGGCCGCACGCCTGGGAACGCCGCAGCTCCTGCCTGCCTGAGATCGCAGAATTCCTGCTCCCGCTTCCCTCGAGTTCTTTTCCCTCCCGCTGCCCCGTGGCCGTGAATGAGTTCAGCACCCGCTGGTTGATGCTGTCACCTGCACCAGACAAGTGTGATGGGAAGGAGATAAGGCGGCCTCATCCTCAAAGATAACATTTTCCGGAGGTGCTGAGCCCCCCAGCCTGGCCTTCGCCGCATGAAGATTCCGAGTGCTCCCGGAGCTGGGAGTCAGGCACAGCTCCTCGATTTATCCCAGCTAATTGCCACGAGTCTCTCCTGATGATACTTGTATTTCTTTCCCTTGTGCAGCCAGGCTGTGTGAGCTGGCACACAGGCACTGGGAGCCTTAAACACTAAATCTGGATTCTTGGGAGGGTCTGAATTTAGTCCTTAGCGAAAGCCTATTTCTGCTTCTTTCACCCCCAAATTCAGCCTAGAAATAGCTTCTGCCTGATTTCCATTTGCTTTCCCCAGGATTCCAGGAGCACTTGCAAACTCTATTCTAATTGTGTGTCAGCTTTAATTCCCCTTCCTGCCTCTTCCCTGAGGATGCTGCAGCAGCACTTGTGGCTGCTGCCTGTTTGGGGAGATAACAGTGTCCTTCACCTGGTGTTTAGCTCGGGCTTCTGAGGGCAGGTGTCTTGTGCCAGAGCAGGGGCATCTCAATTCCCTCTCCTGACAAAGAGCTCTGCTCAGCTGAAATCCCGATTTCCCCCCTCACCAGGGCTTTGCCCACACCTCTCATTGCTGTGAGTTATTCACAGCCCAAATGCTCACTAACAACACTGAACTTCCAGCAGATGCTGCACTCATTAAAATCAGAATTGTATTGTTTTAGCTCTTAACTCAGAGTTGAGAGGTTGGGAATGCTGAATACTGAAACCTGAAAGTCAATGCCTTAAAAACAGACTTACTGTTTCCTCATGGGAAGCATTAGGAATCATAGAACCATAGAATCCCAGAATGATTTGGGTTGGAAGGAGTTAAAAGTTCATCTATTCTAAAGTTCATGGGCAGGGACACCTTCCGTGAACCCAGGGTGCTCCAAGCTCCGTCCAGCCTGGCCTTGGACCCTTCCAGGGATCCAGGGGCAGCCACAGGAACCTGCAGCTCTTATGAAAAGGTTATGCTTTATCATTTGTATTGGCCTGAGCTTTGAAGAATCGCTGCCCTACCCCCCATGAACAAACAACACATGCATTATTCAAAGAGGTGAATCTTCCTGCTATTTGTGGGGAAGGGTCACCTGCACACAGATTTTTCCTACCTGATGGATGAGGTCATGCGTTTTCTTTTTTCTTCACAAAAAGATCTTATTTCTCTTGGGCTTCTGCCGCTTATGGGGACAAATCTTGACCAGGTTATTTCACTTGAAATCAAGTAAATAAATATATATATAAAGGCTATGAACTGTGCTGGTGGTGACTGACCAGAGGTGGAGGCGAACCCATCCTGGCACTGCAGCTCCCATGGTGGCACAGGGAACTCTGCTTTTGGAAATCCCATCCTCTGCACAGACCAAACCTTCCCCGAGCGTCTGAAAATGAACAACAGAGTGACAAAATTAACTCTAGCCCGGCTGAAACCAGGGCAGACCTTGAGGAGTGCCAGTGCTGGACGTGGTGTTCAGGCCAACTGGTACAAAAACGAGATCCTGCTCATAGCATGTGGCCTTGGTGACTGCCAAACATCCAATGCTTCTTATCAGGAGGTGCCAGAGGGTGTGTTTGGGTCCAACACACACATTTGGGGGGAGGATGTCAAAGAATGGTGCTAGTTTTATTGTTGCCTGATAAAACTGTCGTGAAGAGACGTAACACTCACCGGAGCTTTGGGAGATCCCAGCTAAGCTGTATTTTGAGCATTTTTCTGGATCACGTGCACAGACCCTTTCCCCCCTCGCTCATCCCTTCCCTTCTCAGCCCTTTTTCCCTCATCTGCCCTTCTTCCTCTCTTCCTTCCCCCTTTCCCCTCACTTCCTAACTTTTCTCCCTCCTTCCCTTTCCTCCCTCTCACTCTCATACCCTCTCACTCACCCCTTTCCCCCTCACTGACTCCCTTTCCTCCCTCACCTGCTCCATTTCCCTATAATTCCCTCTTTCCTCCCTCGCCCATTCCATTCCCCTCTAATTCCCCGCTTTCACCCTCACTCGCCCCCTTCCCCCC
>VZRQ01000150.1:47890-63828 GCA_013397975.1 Machaerirhynchus nigripectus | reverse complement strand
CCCGTCAGAGCCTTCACAGCCGCGGCGGCTGGCGGAGCCCCCACGGCCGGGGCAGCCCCCGGGGCCGCGGGGTGAGCGGGACCGTTACCCTCGGTGAGACACCCGGATGTCTGCGCGGGGAACTCCGAATTATTGTCTCCGACCCGCTCACGGCTGCCGCCTTTTTGCCTTCTTCCAAGTGTCTTTTATTTCCTCCCCCGTTACACAATGAAATTAACTTTTGCAGGTTTGCGTCTCTTCCTCCCCCCCCGCGTGTCTTCGCTGGGGGTTTTTTGGGGGTGGTTTTTAGGCTTGCTGGTTGTGGGGAAAGACTGAGCGCTTTTCAGCTGCTCTGCCCCCTCACGTGAGGTTTTTTCCCAGCTCCTCACCCTTGGAAAGGGAGCGATTTTTGGGTGACCCATCTCCTTAACTCCCCTCCTTGAGCCGCTGTTTTGCTTGGACAGTGGAACTGCCCACTGGTGCATCCTCAGAGTTGCTGAGCTTTGGGATATCTCTGGAAATCACACTGCTCCCTTACTCGGAGATCTCGTTGGGAATCACGCTGTGCCGTTACCCGACGAGGATCGTGTGGGTTTGTAGGAGTGGGAATCCATGCCAGGAGCTTTTTGAAGCTGGCACATGGGTAGGAATGGCATTGCTTGGTAACTCCACGCTGAATTTCCTTTTCCCAAGGCCAAATGCCTTCAGCAGTGCTGCTTACAGGCACGGCCATGGAGTATGGGTGGAAAGTGTGCTCTGTTCACTCACAGCTCTTCCCAAGGGCTGTTTGTATTTTTTATTAACTCAAGCGGAAGCTGAAAATTTGTATCTTGCAGATAGAGGACCAAAATAATAATAATTAAAAAATCATGTAAAAAAAACCGTAACAAAACAAAACTGTATTTTTAGAGAAACATACCCAGCTATTGCTGTTACAAGTGCCTAAATAACAGGGAGATGCTGAGGTACCTATGGGGGTGTCTGTTTGTAACCTTGCTTTGTGCCACGCTTGATTTTTGTGGTTTCCTTTACCCACTGGTGCTTAGAAACAGATGGCATTTTCAGGCAGCAAAGGGAGGGGGAAGAACATCCACAGCCACAAAAAGTCAGGGTTTGATTGCAGTTGTAACAAGTGCATCAATTTTTAAACTTTGAATTGGCTGTGTTGACTCACTCCCTCAGTCTATTTGCCCTCCTCCTGCAAAATAGAGAGGCATTCTGACATTTAATCCATTTTACTGCTCCATGGACCACTAATTAGGGGATTTTCAGTACTAGGGGTTTTCAGTGAAGAGTCAGTTTGGAAATGAACGTGCCCAATGAAACTGAAAACGCACGTAAATCAAGTGGAGGGGAAAAAGCAGTGTTTGCTCATGCTGTAAAACTGGTGTGAAATGCACTTTATGGTTTTTTGGGAAGCCTGAGTACCTTGTGCAGTTCAGAGCTGCCTTAGTGACAGTGAGCTGCACGCTCTTCCTTGCTCAGCTAAGGAAAAAGCAGAGGGACGGCTTCATTTTTTAAAACTTGGTTGAATATGTAATCTTAGGTTGGGACACATTTTTTAATATTTTTTATTCTTGCTGTTTGCACCCCTCTCCTTTCAGTTGTAACAGGAAAATACGCCAGTAAAAACATTATTTAAGCTTATTTTCCCGTACCACGGTAACTGCAGTTCCTGTTGTTACTTTGGTATAAGGTGACACAGAAATTTTTCCAAGTTTTTTCTGCTTTTCCAGGATAAACCTGGTAGTGAACAAAGGATGTTTTCGCCATTTTCTTGACGCTGTTGTTGTCTGATGTCAGCACCTTGTTAATGATGTTTCCTGACTTCGCTCAATCAGTGCTTTTCTCAAGTATTTTGTTGGTAAACACATGGAAACTGAACTATTGTGGGGGATTAAATCAGCTTCCTTTAATTACACTCATTTATAGCAGAACAGGTGCACACCCTTGCTGTTCAAGAAGAGGAAATTTGTGGGCTGTGCAACGTTCAACCCTAATTTCAGTTGTTCTTTTTGGGTTTGGATGGAATTCACGCACCTTCCCCCCCGGTGTAATTAGCTGATGTTTATAAAAGCCAGAATTCTTGCTGCTCTAATTCCACTTGCCCCAAAATCTTGTGCATCCTTGTGGATCTTTGGTGTGTTCTCCATGCCTTGCAGTGGGACCGGGTGCCGTGGAGGATGGTGGTGCCCGGGAATGCCCCGCTCATCCAGCAGGATCCCGCTCTGGAGCCCGCCCTAGGGAGAGACGCCCCGGAGCACTCGGCCATGGGCCCCGGCACGGAGCCCGAGGAGGACGTGGGCCCGGAGGTGCGGAAGCTGCGGGAGCTGGTCCGGAGGCTGGAGCTGGACAATCAGCACGCCAGGAACAGGAGCAGCAGGAACATGCTGGGGACAAACGTGCCCGGGGACATCCACGCCGGGGTGGATAACCACGAGCCCGGCCTCAACGGGATGGAGATCAACAACAGCATCAACGCCATCACCGACAAGCAGGAGTTGCAGCTCATGGCGGATCTGCACAGCCAGCTGAGCAAAATGAGGCAGGAGGAAGGAGAGAACAACTGCTTCAAAAGAGCCCTGGATGCCCAGATGCAATACAGCTGCAACAGTGCCCCCGAGGAGGTGTCTCCCCATGGGGAGCAGGGCCGTGGCAATGGCCGGTGTCCCTCACCTGTGGATACAAGTAACAGCTCGGAGCTGCTGGGCAGCCTGCTCATGGCAGGGATCCACGCCCCAGCTGGAATCCATGAACAGAATCCCGGTGAAAAGTGTGCAGAGCTAGAGGGGCTTCCGAGTAACGCGGATCTGGATGAAGTCAAAGTGTTAGAACTGGAAAATTGCCCCGAAGAGGAGGATTGCTGGTAGGTATCCCCAGGCTCGGGGGGAGAGGGGCTTTCTGTGGACAGCTGAGCAATCCCTTTTAAAGCTATAAACTGATTTCTGTACAGGACTTGGATTTTTAGCAGCAAGAATGCAGTTCTCATTAGTGACTGTTCTTATTTTTATGTCCATTGTGCCAGACCATTATGTTTTAAAAAAGACTTTACCTGTAGGCCCTGTTTTTCCCCCTTCCTTCCAGCCACTGCTGCAGCAAGCACAGGAGCTTCCTTTCCCCTCTAAGTTCAGTTATATATAGCACATGCAGATGAATGAATAATGGAGCTTTTAAACCTTGCACACAACTGTCAAATACCATCTTCAAATCAGAATTTTGTCAATAAGAATCCCCAGACCATCTGGAATTTGTGGCCTTTGCTAGGACCTGAGGAGACAAACCATTCCCAGTTCCTGAAGGCTGTGTCTTTCCAGTTAAGCACCTCTTTTGTTCAGAGACATGAACTGAACCAGATCAATGATGTAATCCTTAACTGACCCGACTCTCTGGGACTCTCCCCTCCACCACCAGCCTTGTTTAGAACTTGTTTTATAAATCAGCAGATTAACAACCTTTGGAAGGGCAAGGGAAATGTAAAGTTTGAGGCTGATTCCCACTTGTGCAATAACTGAGACTTGAGATTTTACCCGGAGTTGTTAATTTGTGAGACTTGGGAGGAAAAGCCTCGGGGCTCTGCAAATTGGGTTTCAAATTTGTGTAGCCAGATTAATCTGGCAGCAAGGACAGGGCTGCTGAACACAAACCAAACCTTCAGCTCCAAACATTCATTAGCTGTTAGAAGGGAAGGTAAAGTTTTTGTTAATGGAGTGGAGCTCAATGAGGACATGGCATCAGCTCCAGCCTGAATTTGAGGTTATATTTAAAACATGATTTTTTTTTCTTTGCAAGTGTACTTTCAAAACCCAAATCCTGGTTCTGACTTGGTCACTGGAACTCTTCACTATACCTAAACAGCATTTTGAGCAGATTTCTTATACATAAAGGAATATATTTAACAAGTTGCATGTGGAAGACTGGCTTTATTATTTCCATGTTAATGGAAGCAGCCAGGTTTATATTCACATTTCTATAGCCTGTGACAGGGGAGGTTCTTCAAATTCTGTTGAGTCTCAGAGGCTGAGATTTACCCAGGCAGGGGATGCTGCCCAGTGAAATCAGGAGAGGTTCTGTGCCCGGGAGTTTGGTTCTTGTAACCCTTCCTTCAGCTGGTGGCTGCTGAGGTCCTTCTTTCCCAGGTGTGCCTCACTCTACACCATGCAGGATCCTTGTGGGTTTGTTCCCTCTGTTTTCCTGCCAGATTTGGTTGGAACGGGGTAACCTGTGACAAAGAGGCCCCTGAGGAGCTGGGTAAGGGTGGTGATGCAGAGCACTTGTGCAAGTGCTGTTCCCATAAATCATCTTTGATTGTGCTGCATCACTTCCATCTGTTCCCTCTTCCTCTTGTCCAACAAACCTGCTGAAACAGGAAGCTGTTTTTAGTGGTGGCTTCTTGTTCTAGAGCTTGTTCTGAAAGTGGGGAATGGATCCTGTGTACAGTCAATAGTGCCTGCCTGTGCTTATTGCCAAATCCCCCAAACTGTCTGCATAAACACATCCCACACGCAGCCCGTGCAGGTGTTTGTGCATTCCCACAGCAAGAGCCAGGAAACTGCTTGGAGGGGAGGGAGGGTTTTCTTAAAAGAAACCAAAAAAACAACAACCCCCCCTTAATTCTCAGTGAATTTAGGATCAGCTCTAATAAGGGGGCTTTGCTGATGGGGGGAGTTTTGTGCTGCCTGGATTGAGCAAATCCAAAGTGAATAGCTGACTGTATTGTGTATTTGCCATCCTTTTTAAAATATTGTACATCCTTCTTCCCTGGAAGAAGGGTGGAGTGGTCAGAGGGTTTCTTGCTGTTCTCTGCAGGTGCAGGTGGAGTCTCAATTCCTGCTCTGTTTGGAAATTACTCACTTTATTCAGCTGGAGCTTGCAGAAGTTTCTGTGCAGCTCCCCCTGGTTCAGCAGGTCTGAGGTTGTGTTTTGGAGCTGTTGGTAGTGACTGAGCTGTGTGAAACCTGAGGCAGTGCCCACTCACAGCAGCTGTAACTCTGCCCTGGGCTGCCTGGCCTCTGACTGCTCCCACAGGTCCCTTTCTCAAATAGCTGCTCAAAATTGTAAATATCCTGGAGACCAATCACATGGAACGGGGCTCTGGCGCTGAGGAGCTCAGTGATGCTCACCTTGGACTTCAGCACAGGGCAGCTCCTGAGCTGTTTTGGGAAGGCTGTTACCCAAATTCCCTCTTATCCAGGGAACAAAGCAGATCTGCTGCTGGTAGCATCGCATTGGTTGTGTTCCCCAGTGTTTGTCATTCTTGGGTTTTTCCATGGGGTGAGGAGGAGAAGGAATCCCTGGCACTCAGGTGAATCCCTGTGTTGCTGCTCTCATTCCCAGAAGCCTCTCTCTCAGCTGAAACTGGGCCATGCTCTCTTCACCTCAGTGGTGTCTCCTGCCTGGATCCGTGCTCAGCACAGCAAGTGGGGTGCCCTGGAATTAGTGTTTGCAGGGAGAAGGAATGTGGTTTGCTCTAAGAAATGACAGTGTAGGAGTTTCCTGGGAATGTGATTTTTCAGCCTTAGCCCTGTGTCCAGTGACCTTCTATATTCATGTTTGAGACTTTTAATTCAGCGTACTGGAGGATATCATTGCTGCTTGTACTATCAGAGATGGGTAAAGAAATTGTGGAGAAATTCCACCAAGTGAGGATGTGATGCTGCACAAAATCCAGGAATTATACCAGTGCAGCACCTTGTGCCTGTAACTTGGGGGAGAACTTTACTTACAGACTCTGTGTAATCAATTTATACCCTTCAGAGGCCATGTGAAGTTCCCCTGTGATCTCTCCTTGTGACAGGATGCTGCTGACAAGACCTACATGACTTAGAAACAGCAATTTGCAAAGTCTGATTTTTCTCAGACTGGTCATTTTATGAGGTGTTCTTACCACAAGTGACTTCTCCAAACCTTCCCTGCCTCTGACTGGTTTGAGGAGCGTGTTACCTGCTTGTGCTGGCTGCAGGTGGCCGTGGCCAGGGGCTGGGTGACGTCTGCCCTGCTGGGACACTCTCTGGGTACAGGAGCTCCTGCAGAACCCCAGTGCAGCTCTGTGGGAGTGTCACCAGCACCCCCTCTGTGGCAGAGCCACCTGAAAGGCAGACCCTGCCCCGTGGTGCCATCGTGTGCAGGGCACAGCCTGTGAGGGGGACTGCTCCTGATGGCAGAGCCTGGCAGCGGCCGAGGCCTTGGGGAGTGCTCGAGGCTGCAGCTCCTGTTGGTCACATTTCTGTAAAATGAGGGGTGGGCAGGGAAACTGCTCGGTGCCAGGGAGGTGCCAGGGGAACAGCCTGGTCCTGCTGCTGCAGGATTGCTGCAGGATTGCTGCAGGTGCTGCGGGCACACAGCACCGCTCTGGAGCTGCTCCCCCAGGTGCCTTGTGATCACTGTGTGGGCTCTTGGCTGGGTCAGGAGATAACTTCATGTGAGCTTTAGAGCTGCTCTGACCTGGGGAGTGATCTTTGGTGTTTTGTTCAGCAGGATTAATCCCTAAATGGACATGAGGAAGTGTCTTTGCAGTGTCATTTTTCTTCCTTTCTTTGCAATTTCTTAGGAATAAAGCTCAGACCTCTCCTTGGGCTAACAGCAGAATGGTTTTGTGTGGAGTGTTCTCCACAGGATTTTCCCTGTTTTTTCCTATTATGTTTCTATCATTTCAGACCCTGGATAATATTGTTTCACTGTGGCTTTCTACCCCAGTCTTGTCTGTGTTAGGATTTCTGTTCAGCAGGAGTGTTTAGATTTGAGATTAGCCCAGCATAAGCAGAGCACTAAATCTGAAAATCAACTCTCTGAAGTCTGATATGTAAAGGAAAGGAAAATGAATGTATTACCTGTTTGAAATCCATGCTTTAAGAGGAATTCAGCTGCCTTTTAGCACTTGAAGGAGGTGTATCTTACAGACCTAAATTGTTCTAAACACTTCCAGCTACTTGAGGTCTCCTTCTCCTTGCTCTGTTGTGTATAACTCAAAAGGTCTGAAAATCAGTGCAGTGTTTGCCATTTTTGGAGCTGCTGCAGACACTGGTGCCAAGTGCTTTGGAAGATGGATAATAAACCAAGCTGTGTCTTCAGAAATGGGCTTCGCTTTACGCTCAGTTTAATTTCCTAATGCACTGGTTCTAGAGCTTTCTGCAGCCTGCATTCTGCTCTGTTAGGATTTATAGATTCGTGCTGCAAATACCCTGCATGAGCAGGAGCTAAAATTCTCAGGCTTGCACTCTTTAGAACTGCTCTGATCTGTTATTCAATTGTGAGGGTGCTTTTTCTCAGTGCATTGTGCAAGCTGAGAAAGCTGTTGTATTTCCTGCGTTCTTGGGGTTTGGGTTTTTTTAATGCTGGAATTTCAAAATCCAACAATAGTGGCCGTTACCTCCTGTAAATCCTTCTGTGACATTGATTCCTTGAGGGAAATAGCATCTCTGGAAGATTCCTTGTTTTTAGAGCACTGGATTATGTCAGAACAAAGTGCAGAGAGTATCTCAAATTTATTTGTGAATGGCTACAACTTAATGGAAGGAAAATCTCCCACTGTGCTGGTGGCACTGGGTATTTACCAGAGATGTTTGTCACAAAGTACTCTGTTCTACAGAGTAAACACAAACATTAGTAAGCAGAAACTAAAGATACTTTATCTAAGGGTTTCCTCTCACAAGCTGAAGAAAATCTCATTCCTATTTAATAATTTATACAGCAAACCCCCAATACATCAAACTGGGAATATTTGCCCAAATGTTTACTTTGTACATTTTGTATGAGGCCTTGTAACTATCTAAATAACCGATTTCCATTTGCAATTTGACAAAAGAAAACATTCAGAGACATTTAAAGAGAGCACCCAAACTGCTGAGCTGGCAGAACAAACTGCAGGCTAAGCCTTGGTCCTGATCAGGGCTTTGTTCAGCTCTGCCTGACTCTGGGATGGGTCCTGCCTTTCCAGTGCTTATGGGATTCAGTTAACCTGGCAAATCAAACAGCCTTGGAGGCTGAAACTACCAGAAAGAAAAATTCTGTGTGCTTTTTAAACAGAGCCAAGAGTTTTGAGCTTTTCACACCCCTGTTTTTCCGAGGAAAAGCTGTTTTAGCTCTCTGATGTGAGGCTGGGTTAACTCTGCTGCTGGTGGGTGACACTGGTCACTGGACTTTCCCAAGGCTAGGAAAAGGTGACTCCTGGCTCTTAATACCATGTCCAGAGAGATATTCACATTCACATGTTTGTGGGGCTGGTGCTTTTAGTTTAGCAGTCGATGCTGTGCCAGCACCTTTGGAGAAGTCAGGGCACTGAACCCTTCCCAAAGCTCCTGCAGCAGGAAAATGGGAACCCTGATGGCTGTGAAATCAAACCAGAATTCCCTTTTTTTAAAATAAGTTGCCCAGCAGTGCTCCAGAGAATTGAGTTGTGTTCACTTAATTGGGTTTGGGGAAATTGTGAGAGCTTCTCTTGCCAATGGACTTGTCAGCAGAAAAAATCAGAGTCCTCTGGCAGAGTCCAGGGGACTCCACAGCTCTGCTCCATGCGGGAATGGTTGTGGCAAGCAAACAAGTGTTGCCATCCTCAGCTGGGTGGAAGCAGGGGGAGGAGCGTGGAAGGAGCTGGGCAGAACAACCGCTGGAGCAGAGCAGGATTCTCTCCCTTAACCTGGAGTGTGTGAGGAGCAGCCTGACCTGCCCTAAGGAGGCTGTTGGCCTCTTTTTTGTGTGCTGGTTTTCCTGCTCCTTTTGTGGTCTGAGCTGTAGGATAACCCCGGAGAGAGGGAGCACTTTGCTTCCTGTGTCTGATTGGATCTGAGTGCTTGCAATGCTCATTTATCCGTGCAGAAACGCAGCGAGATTCGCTGGGGGGTCTTCCCTAAAAGGTGCCTTTGGAGAGTCAGGAATATCTGCATTCGTTCCTCTGCATTTATTTTGTCAATAAAAAATTAGCCTTTGGATTTTTTTTTTTTCTTTCCATTTGCACGTGGATTTGTGTAAAGCTTAGCCTGGAAAAGCTTCTGTGTGAGATGTGAGTAAAGAGGCTGAGTTTATTCCCTGAAAAGATGGCTCTGGCCAGAGGCAGGGCTGGGAAGTGAGGAGTGGTGTGTCAGGGGGCAAAAACCAGGGAATAATGTCCTTCCCTGGACACAAAGTGTTCCCCTCCCAAGTTTTCAATGTGTTGCTGAACAGCAAAAACTTTAAAAAATAGGGAGGTGCTTTTTGCTTTTAAAAATACAAATGTGGGATGTGTCAGTGGAATACTCGAGTTGCTTTTATAGCAGAGGCTTTTCCAGCTTTGACCTTTCTTCAGAGAAATGTTCTGCTTTGGAGATAGGGTGAAGCTGCTGCTTTACACCCAATCCCTTGCAAATAATCCAGGCGTTTAAGATGATTAACTGTGTCTATCCATAAGGCTAATCCTGGGTGTCCATGCAAAGCAATGGAGGTGTCAGAGATCTGCCAAACTCTCGGGCTGGAGGAGACCTTACCTCGCATTCCAAGGAGGATAAGACACAGCCACACTTCCTACCTGTGTGGGAATGTCGAAATCCTCCAGTGGAGGGGTTTATTCCTGGAATCTGGGAATGCACCTTTGGCTGTTGGGTGTCTCGGAGCTGCTGTAGGTGGGGACACAGCTGTGCCTGCAGTGCTAAACAGGTGGAACATCCAGAGGGTTTTAAACAAAAGCTGCAGCTCCTGGAAGAGAGATCACCCTGCAGCTCGAGTTGGGAGCAGCTCACACCGCTCCTGCCTCTGAGGGGGGGTGTTTTGGGGGAGGGGAGTGGAGGGAGACACAGGGGAGTATTCCAACAACTTCATTTCCAGCAGCACTGCACCAGCCCAGGCTGGAACCTTGCCTTGCAGGGCCTGTGGGTTTCTCTGTGGAGCCATTGAATTTTCCCCTTGTGGCAATAAATTTTCTTTCCGAGTCATAATCTGCAATTCAAACTTGAATTTTTTAATTTGGGTAACTGTTGGTTGTTGATGGCTACACTCTAGCAAATGCTACTTTGGTAGCTGAATGCTTGGAATTAATGAGCGTTTCTTCCTGTCTCCTTTGAATCCTTGCAAAGGCTCTATGTGTCTCCAAGGAAATCCGTGGATGAGAAAACAGCCTCTCCTCTGAAATGGTGCCGGCAGGTGCTGGATAATCCCAGCCCCGAGATTGAGGCTGCCTGCAGGACCCTCATCAACAGGCTGGACCAAGGTAGGGCAGCTGCAGCCTCCCTGCTGTGGGGTCCCTTTCTAATCTCAGTCGAAGCAGGAAAATCGAGCTTAGTGTTCACTGCCAGGCTCTTGAATTTTTAAGTTTTGTTAATATTTAAACATTTTTTAATGTAAGAAATGTGTAGAGGAAAAAATGTGCTGCTGGGGAGTGGGGACAGAACCGTGGAAAATTGTTATTGTAGCTCTCTAGAGCAGAACTCCTGGTGCTGAGTGTTCCAGTGGTGATTATTCCTCCTCTGGATATCCTAATGGGTGTTCCTCCTGTATCTTACCAGCTGCTATTACCTGGGTGAAAAAGTTGTGTGCTGCTCAAAGCTTACAGCAATGAAATATTAAACTTGAAGAAATGGTGTCACTTGGAAACCAGGTTTTTCTTCCAGTTTATCATCCTCTAAAAGCACTTCCTGGTGGCTGTGGGTTAATCCTGAGGGGAAATCCCTGATTTCACCTGCCTGCAGTGAAAACCTGGAATGTTGTGTGCAGTGGTGACACCTCTGATCATGGGCAGTGTTCTGGGGCCTGGCTTTGGGGGTTTGCTTTCCCACCTTGGCTTTCCGTGGTGGGAGAGCTCTCAGAACAGGTGGAGTTCACAGCACAAAAATGAGTTTATTCTGTTCCTCCCTCTGTCCTGCATCACCTGCAGTGCACCTGGTGCATATCCTGCCTGTGTCAGTTCAGATGGCCTCCAGGTTTGTGTGTGAGGTGGGCTGGAATCCTGACAGCCAGGACACTGGGGGGTTGGAAAGCAGTCAGTAATGAATTCTCACGTTCTCTAGATTCCCTGTCATCAACTCTCCTGGCCAGGACTTGCTGCAGCTGCAGTTTATTGCAGAGGTGTGCTGCAGTCTCCCCTGTCCAGCTGGACTCAGGAACCTCCAGACACAAAAGCTGGGTTTGAAAAAGTGACACCGGAGGGAGAATCAGTGTTTTGAAGCTCAGGGATAGCTTTAAACTGCTGGAAATCCAGCCCCAGCTGGGTCCCCACGTTGGTGGCTGAGGGTTTGTGGTGCCTGGGTTTGTCTCCATGGCAATGCCAGGATTGTGATTTCTGTTCAACCAGCAGTTTGACCCCTGTGGTTTGGAGCCTGAGGTCGCTGCTCTGGGGGTTGGTTTGGGCTTTTTGAGTTTTCATTCTAGGAGTGTTTGGCACTGCTTGGGATCTCGACCTTCTCTTGAGTTTAACCTTGGCATTCCTGATTGGAGATAACTGAATAGACTTTGAGAACAAACTTCATTTGCTTTCATAAACCACCTGTGCTTAAAAATGTGAATGAAATCTATTTGATTACCCCTTTTTCTCTCTGAAACGTATCAGGCTTTAGTTGTACTTAGTCTGACCTGGTAAAATTTGTGGGAGAAATAAAAAAAGAAAACTTGTTAATATGGTGAACCTTCATCGTTTTCTTAGCTGATATTCTCACAGTAGGGAGAACTGAGTTCTGTGGGCAGTTCAGCAGCCCCTTGAGCATCTCCAGATCATGGTGTGAGTAATTTCCTCGGTGTTGTAGCTGCTCATTCCACCCCCAGTAAGGATGGGGGCTCTTGGTTTTGCCACATGCCTTATTGTGGCTGGTTGATGAACATGTGAGTGTGTGAGCTGAATGAATTTGATTCAAAGAGTTGATTTTTATATTAGATTGGGTTCCTTTAATCTAATGGCAGAGTTTCTGTGGTTTAATACTGTCTTGATTCCATCATAAAACTTCAAAATAACACACACGTAACATAAAGTTCAGTGAGCTCTTTAAAATGAATGGGTGTAGAAGTGGCAGATATTGATGAAAACAGTCACCTGGGAAGCCCAGCACTGGAATTCTGTGAAATTTGTGGCTTTTTTAAAGCCAAGTTTGTCAGGAGTTACTCTTGGAGTTCTTCAGGAGGGACAAAACCAGTTAAAGGACATGAGTGGGGGACTGGGCACTGCTTTGCTCCCTGCAGTGTGGCACTGGCACCACCCAGAAGTACCTCTGCTACAGAATTTAATCCTGTTTGATACCTCTGTATGGTGTTCTTTATCTTGCTCTCTGTCTCCAAAATAATTTGCTAACCTTTGTGGCTTTTTTGTATTTTTCCTTCTAGCCAGTAGATGGAAAAACCTGTATTGCAGCCCCCTGGCATCTCCCAGCGCACATAACTTGAATTCCGAGGCAGGCTCCTGTAGCAATGCACTAAACTCTCCTGGGCACCTCAAATCGACTAACAAAGCACTACTAACCTGTGGCAGCTCAGGTATGGCATGGCACTGCAGCAGTGGGGTGTTTAAAATGCAAGGAGGGTTAGGAATTGGCAGAGGAGAAGGTTGTGGTGGCCACTCGTGGCGTTCTCCCCTTTTCATTTGCTCCCTTGCTCACCCAGGTTCCGTTTGTGTGGGAGAAAACCTCCTTGCATTCTAAATGTCCTGTAGTTACTTCTTGGGCTGGGTTTCACTACTTTCTCTCTCTATATATTTATAAATTGTACTAATTTTAAGTGGCTTAAAATAGAAAACAGCTGTTGGGGCAAAAGTATGTTGCTCTTGAATAATGTTGTAGTGTGTAGGTGTGATCTTTGTAAAGTTCCTTGGATTCAGTTTTCTGAGGAAGGTTTCTCTTTGGAATGTTGATGAATGCAGGTAACAGAAAGCTGCCAAAGTCTCCAGGGCAAAGCCTTCAATTGCCTGAGTGGGCAGCTAAAACAAAATAACAAAAGTTTTCCTTCAGCCTTGTGTGTGGAGGAACATTCCCTACCTTAGAGGCAGCTGAGCCACCACTCTTGTTACAGCCTGATAATGAAGCTCCTCCGAAATGCTCGGGCCTGCAGCCTCCCTGCTGCCTCAGGAGCCAGGAACGCCCTTCCAGGAGCTTCATTTGTTATCCTTGGTGCAGTTCCTGCTGTTTCCCAGCACAAATGCTTTGCCTCCTGGCTCTGTTATCAAAGGACTCTTCCTTCTTTGTTTGTTTTGTGTGGAAATTGCTAAACCCTACTTTGCATGTTTTAAAACACAAAGCATGTTTAATGGTCTCTGCCTTCAAACCTGAAGTGAAATGAACTTTTTTTCCCTTCCAAAAAAAGCAGAAGGGTTGCCTGTGGATGTTTTCCCAGGTGCAGGTTTGTTTTTGAGGTCTGATTTTCTGCTATAAATAGGAATTAACACTTATCTCTGTTCTGCAAACAAAAGGATGCAATAGGATTGAGGATTTTTGCAAGCTGAGCTCTGCAGGGAAACACCTCCAAGGCAATTCCTTGTTTTTCACATGAGGCTGGGGGGCAGTCCAGGTGTCTGAGCACCTTTTCACCCAGAAACAGCTCCTGATGAGTAAAACCAAAGTGTCTGTGGCTTCTGGAAGGGTCACTCTGAAAGTGTGCTGGGTGGGAAGGCAGGGCTGGGACAGGCTCTGTCCTTTCAGAACACTGTGAGAGTTCACTTCATCTCAGGTGCCTCTTCTTCCAGTGCTAACACGAGTTTGAAGTTTCCTGTCAGCCTGACTGACTCAAGTCTTACTTTAATTCTAAGAAAAAAACAGCTTTCCTACCCTTGAAACAGCAAACGTTCAACAGTGACTTCCCTTGAAAACCAAACCCCTCCCTGTGACAAAACTCAGATGTGGTTTCTGCTTGGAAACCATCAGCAGCTCAGCTTTACTGATGGAAGAAGGAGCAGGTTTTTTCCCCCCTCCTTGGCTATTTTAGACCTGCAATTTGAAATGCAACAACCAAACTCAACAAAGTTGGATTGGGAGTTCTGCCTTTCCAAAAGCTGATCTCAAGGTCCAGCTGGATTTTTCATTGGTATTGAAGGTGTGTTAATTACAGCAGGAAACCTGTGCTTGTTCATTACACCACATCCTACAGGTGCAAGCCCTGCTCAGGATGCATTTGTCTCAACTCTTGCAGTCTTTTCCTGACACCAGGAGGAAAGAAATGGGGTTTTATTGTGGAATATCTTGACTTTGAGTGTGTATTTGTGCAACACACACACAGATGCACCTTTAATTACAGCCACACTTCTGTTGCTGTATTATTTCAGCATCCTGAAGCTCACAGTTTTCCTGCCATGTTCTGAGAAGATTTGAAGGCAGGGCACCTCCTGAATACTCAGCAGCCATGTTAAAATAAACCATTTCCCAGCAAAACTGAGCAGCCCTTTCAAACTGTGATCAAATCCAGCCGGGCAGGAAACAGCAGCAGGTTCCCAACATTATTTCTTCAAGCAGCTTGGAAAAGAAGCAACTGCTGACATGGAAAACACAGGTGTGAAGTCCAGGTGTAAACTGAATTTCTTACATGGGCACTGACCAAGCTGCTGCCTGCCAGTCAGCCTCAACTTCCTTGTTTGAAAAGTCCCTGGAAACCACAGGTTGAAAACTGAGCGTTGTCGTTTCTAAATTCCTCCTTATTTCTCACAGCTGTACTTGAAGCTCCCAGCTGCACTGCTGAATTCCTGGGACAGATCCCTGCTGCTCCTGGCAGTTTGTGGGTGCATGACTGGGTTTGTGTTCCTCTCCCCCAGGGTACCTGAGCATGCACTCGGCCCTGAGCTCCCAGTCCTCGGTGGACAGCGAGCTGAGCACCTCGGACGACTCCATCTCCATGGGCTACAAACTGCAGGACCTCACCGACGTCCAGGTCATGGCACGGCTGCAGGAAGAGAGTGAGTTCTGTTTGTTTCTGTGGGGAGGGGTGGGGGTTTTGGGTGGTTTTATTTGGTTTGGGTTTTTTCTTTAAGTTGCTTGTGTTTTGTCAGGCAGGAAAGCTTCAATAAAGGCATAGGCCGGGGAGGAGCTGTAAATAACCCAGGTGCCAGTGCAAGGCAGGTGTGTGTTCAAGGGAGGCAGACCTCAGATCTTTGTTTCCACCTTGGAAAGGCTGGTGGGGGCAGCATTAATTAAACCAAAAGATTTACCTTCTAAATGAGACTCCCATACCTACTTAGCCTCCTCCTGGAGCTTGATGGCAATGTCCACAATCTCAGGTGGGACTGGGGAGCACTGCAGGTCCCCTGAGTGTTAATTGTGCTGTAATTAACCAGCGCTGATGCAGGTGACGCTGTTCCAGCCGATGGATTCCGGGGAGGACAGGTGTTAAACCTGACTGTCCTTCCAGTGTGAAACAGATCACTACCAAAGCACTGCTTGGGCTTTGGGATTTGCTGTTGGAATTTGTGCCGCCTGTGTCCCCAGGCCTGCGCCAGGACTGCGCCTCCAGCTCGGCCTCGGTGTCGCGGCGCAGCTCCAGCGCCTCCCTGCACTCGCTGCGCCGCGGCACCTACAGCGACCAGGAGTTCGACACCTACAGCCTGGAGGACGAGGACGACTGCGACTGCTCGCTGTCCCTGCGCAGCGCCCACCGCTACTCGCCGTCCCCGCTGAGCTCCCCGCGCTGCCAGTCCCCCTCCTCGGCCGCGGACCTCGGCAGGGCCTCGGCCTCGCGGCTGCGCGCCCCGCGCAGGGCCCTGCAGAGCCCCATGCAGGAGCGCCTCAAGTACGCCAACAGCGAAGGTGAGGGGTGGGCTGAGCCGGGGAGGGGGGGTTCTGGCACGCACGGATCCCCCCGCACGGTGCCAGGCTGGGGGCGGAGTGCCTGGGGTGCTGCTGGGCAGGAAGGGACCTGGCGGTGCCGGAGGTGAGGCAGCACGTGCCCAGGTGGGCCAGGCCCAGGGCGGCGGGGCCCGGATCGAGAACAGTGGGGCCACGGGACCAGGGCGGGGATTGCCCTCTCTGCTGGGCACGCCTCGAGTGCTGTGTCCAGTTCTGGGCTCCTCACTACATAAAGGACATTGAGGGGCT
>VZRQ01000150.1:34987-47754 GCA_013397975.1 Machaerirhynchus nigripectus | reverse complement strand
GATTATGGTGGTGCTGGGTTGATGGGATGATCTTGAAGGTCTCTTCCACCCTCAGTAGCCTGTGATTTCAAAAGCACTGCCGTTTACTGGAAGCCAAGAACTAGGTCCAGACTGCTCTGCTTTTGAGTGCGTGAGTTGTTGAAGAGAGAGCCTTAAGGCAGCAGCAGCAGCAGCAGCAGCAGGAGGCTGAGGCTGTGTTTGCTTGCAGAGGAGCTGAGGCACAGCATGCCCAACCTGGCGCGGAGCAGCCTGCGCACGCTCGAGGCCGTGCGGAGCAGCCGCAGCCTGGAGTCCGAGCTGCAGGTGCCCAGCAGCCGCATTCCCAGGACCCAGCAGCGAGCAGCAGGTCCGTGCCTTCCCCGCGCTCCGTTCCCTTTTTCTTTCACCAGCCTCCAGAGGCCCGCAGGGTGCTCAGGGTGCTGCTGCGTTCCCTGCAGGTCTGACTCCCAGCAAGCTCAGGTATTCCTCGGGGGCCGGGCAGTCCCCGCTCCCGGGGCGCCAGCCCGGGAAGGCGGCCCCGGGCAGCGGCTCCCTGCTGTCCGCCAGGCAGGTGGGGAAGCCCTGCAGCTACACGGCTCCGGTGCCCGGGGTCCGGAAGCCGCAGCTCCACGCGGGCTCTCCCAGCAGCAGTTGCACTTCCAGGAGCACCACCATGGTCACTGTGGCCAAAGCCTCCGCCCTGAAAGCACGGCCGGCCGTGGCAGGGGCGGCCGTGCCCAAGGGAAAGGCAACGCCCCCGTCCAGGAGGTGAGTGGGGCCTCGAGCCTCTTTATCCTTTGGTGACTTCATACAGCAGGGTGAAAGCAGGGCATGGGAGTGGTGTCCCAAAACTTGCATTTTTTTGTTCTTGTTGCTGGTTTTTTTACAGCTGTTATGCTACGAGTCACACTTCCTTGATGGAGGGAAATTAAATGGATTCAGACTTACCAGTACAATATGACAGATACCAGACTAAGAAGCAACCAGTGCTTGTTGATCTTAATTGTCCCATTGGAGCCTTATATCGAAATGTATCTACTTACTTTAAAAACGGGAATTTTATATCTCTTAATTTATATCAATACTCTACATGCACAATTCTTTTTCATGCGTTCAGTTAAGTTTGCATGGAGAAATATTTCTCTTGGACTCAGTCATGGGCTGAAGTCACAGCAGTGTTAATTTGGCAGATGTCAGTGTTTAGCATCCAGTAACAGTCACTGAATTTCCTTAAAGTGCCTCCAAGTGGTGCTGGGGGTGCTCAGGGTGTGGCAGCAGCGCTTCACCCAGGGCAGGGAGATGCTGCTAACCCAACCCCCAAACCTGTGTGCACCACAGGGCTCTGCCTGGAGCTGTCCCTGACGCGTTGTTTTGTCCCCCCAGGTTCCTCCAGGCAGCACAGACCCCCCAAGCCCCCGAGGACGACTCCTGGAAGGATGGGTGCTACTGACACCCCGAAACACCTCCGTGGAGCAGATCCCAGCTGGCTGGGCATGACCTCAGTGGGAACAGCCCCGAGCCCCTGTCCCTGCAGACTGCTGTACATATCCCTCACCCTGTGCTCTCCACACCAAGCACCTCCCCTCTGCTCTGCCAGGAGCCGGGGCTGGGACAGACAGCTCCTCGCTCCACTGAACCCTGAGTCTTCCCAGGAAGACAGAAAAAGCCTTATTTCATCCACACCCCCCTGCAGCCCTGGGGAAGGTCAGCCACCATCCCCTGCCAGGGGTGCTGCAGGGCTGGGGGTGTTCTCTGTGCCAGAAGCAGCTCGGAGCTGGTGCTGTGGCAGAGCCCGTGGAGAGTAGAAATAGTGACATAGGTGTTAGAATCGAGACTTTTTAAACCCAACCTGATGTACTCTAATACTTGTCTGAAACTCACCTGGGTTTGGTTTTTGGGTTTTGGTTTTTTTTTTTTACTTCTGTATAGAATGTATTTCTGCAACTTTTTATTGTCTGGTCTAGAGCTGCAGCAGGTTTTTATAACTGTAGAACACTTTGAGCAGTTGTAGCCAGGTGTCAGCACGGGTCACAAGGAGCAGTACACAATATTTGTGTGGGGTGTGAGCAGGCAGGGACAGGGATGCCAGTCACAAACTGCTGGGCACCAGCACCTTCTTACCTCAGCTGAGCGAGTTCACCACCGCCTCAGAGGAAACTTTTTAAAAATCACCTTCCCTGACAGCTTTGTCTTGAAGTGTTGGAGCTCTCAGCTGCTTCCCAACTGCCCTGACTTTTGTAGAAGTTTTCTACTGTCTCTTAAGGATTCTGTTCCAGTGTCCTTTCCCTCAGCAAGTGCTGGATGCTACAAGTACAGTCTTAGTCCAGGAAATATGCACTGATAGCAATGTTTTCCCTGCCATCAATGTGACTTTGATAGTGTAGTTTAATAAAATGTTATGGTGCTGAAACAGATCTGCTTTATTCCAGCGGTGAGTTTTGTGCCACAAACCAGGCTTTTCCTGACAGAAGGGAGCTCTGCAAGGATAAACAGGGCTCCAGTAAAGCCTGGCAGGGTGCAAGGAGTGAGATCTACCTTTAACTCCTCAGAGATCAGAAGGACAAGGTGGGTGTTGGTAAATGAGAAACCCACAGCGCTCAGTGTGTGCCATTTCTGAGACATCCTCACGTGGCCTGGGCAGAGCAAAGCCAGGAAGCAGCACAGGGAGGTTCCTGCACTGCTGAGATCGCTTGGGATCAAGGAAAAGAGGAAGAGAGTTGGGACCACAGTGCTGGAGTGTTCCTGTGCCACCACTCAGCCCGTGCCAGGGCAGGGCTGGCACCAGCAGCAGCCACAGGGCAGAGAAGGGGCCCGGGAGCCTGGGCTGGAGCTGCTGCTCAGTCCCTGGCTGTAACCCCTTCCCAGCCCTGCCCTGCTGAGGCTCTCCCCTCGTGCAGAACGTTCTTGTCTGAGACTCCTCCCTGCGGGCACAGCTGGACCCTGCCCACGCTGATCTTCCCAGGGCCCTGGAAGGTGAAGCAGCAGCACCGTGTTTGATTTCTGGGTGGAGGGTTCTGCTGCTGCCTGTCCTGTGCTCTGTATTCCAAAGGGGATGTTCCAGGCACTGCCTTTCTCTGTGGCCGCCTGAGGCAAGAGCTGCTGCTCTTTGGTGGACATTTACCAGTAGGTAAAGAACAGAAACTTCCTGAAAGAGTGAAATGTTAAATAGTTGAAGGCCACATCCCAGTTAAAGCCTCAGGCAGGGGGGGTGTTTCCATCGTTTCCCAGCCTGGATGGCTGTGGAGGTGCAGCCCTGGCTCCGGATCCAGGCCGAGCAGAGCAGCAGGAAGGTGCTGAGTGGGATTCTGCTCCACTCACAGCGTTTTCAGTACACACCTGATGCTGACAGGCACTGGGGAGAGGCTGTCCCACCTCGGGAGGGAACCCTGAGCACAGCTCTCTGGAACCATCACACTCAGAGCTGTCTATTTAATTTTATCCTCTCGTTTTTCCAAGCTGTCCTCACACCAAGTGATCTCCCTTCAGCTCCCACTATTCTCTATCATCCCAAGCCCTGGCTGATACCATTAAAATGCAACTTTGCCTCAAACTGAGATAACAACAACTCCAACAGTTCCTGCAGGTCCAAGAGGAAATCCAGCCTGCTTCCAAAACTACCCCTGCATCAGCACTGGGCATTCCCAAGGTAGGTTTCCCACAGAACTAAGGAACTCTGCTTTCTGTACAGGAATTTTATTGAAATCAAGGTCATGGTTTTTTTACACTAATGCCTCAGTGCATCCTCGAGAAGGAAAGGAAGGATTTTCTTTTAAAATTATTTGTACATAAGACAAGAAATCATCAAAATGAACGTGGTAACAGCACGATCCCTAAACATGCACAGCTGGACCTGGGGCTGCAGGAGCAGGAGCTGTGGGGAGGGGGCTCCAAGCTTTACATTCAGAACAGAAAGAGAAGCAGGTGCCAGTGGCCACTGGCACTTTGTGGGTAGCAAGATCCAGTCACCCTTGGTGAAACTTCAGCCCAGCAGAAGACCAATCCCAAGGAGCTCCTGTTTATAGGAGAACTCTTCACCTGGGCCCTGCTGGGAGGCTCCAGGGTCAGTGTCACGTGTGGAGAAGCAGCAGAGCCGCGTCCCCACCCTGCCAGTGTCACCAGGACCCCATGGCACCGACCTCGTGCTCCAGCTCAGGCACCAAAAGCAGCCTCCCCTTCCATCCCTGCACCTCCCTGGGCCAAAAGCAGGTTCCTTCCCACCTGAAGGGTGTTTGTTCCTTCCCTGGGAAAGGAGCCCATCAGCTCCAGGACAGAAGTGCCACCAGCCCTTGCCCAGGCCCCAGCAGCTCCAGCTCCCTCAGCCGGGCCTGGCTGGGATGGAGAGGAGCAGCTGGGACAGAAACCACCCCTGAGCCTGCATTTGGTTACCAGCCTTGGGTTTGGTTTGAAATCCTTCCGGAGGAGAGAACATTACCACATCCACGGGCAGAGCCCTTCTCCCTCAGACCATGGAGAAAGTCACCAGCCACCAACACCAACCCTTCTCCACCCTCCAGGTCCAGTGCACACCTTCCAGGAGAAGCACAAGCAGCAGCTCCCTGACACCTCAGCAAGCCAGATTGGCCCCAAATTCACCGTAGCCAGTGACAGAATTATCATTCATTGCAGTCCACCCTCCCAAGAGGAGCAGGAGAAATCATCTGTGAGAAAGCAGATCCTGAACCGGGTGCAACCGTCTCCTTCCCTGTGTCCGTTCAGCCACCGGCCCAGGGGGGAGATGAGGAAGAAGTGAGGATGAAGAGGCAGCCATTGCACACGCTGAGGTGACCCCACAGCCTCCTCCTGGCTGCAGGATCACCTCCAGGAACCGGGAGATGTCCCCAGCAGCAGCACCTCCCCCTGTGAGTGCACAAAGCCCAGGCCCCAGTTGTTGTACCAGGGTGACACCGTGACCTCCCCGAGGTGCAGCACTCAGAGCCACACGTGGCCAGATGTGCAGGAGAGGCTCTGCGGGACCCCAAACCCGCCTGTCCCCGTTAGTTTGGCTCAGCCCACCCCGAGCCACCTCTGTGGGACAGCCCCGTCCCAGGTGGGACAGCTGCAGCCACTCCTGTCCCCATCCAGGTGCGAAGCCACACGGACACGGGGCCAGCATGCACGGAACCCTCCGGAAGGGCGGCACTGGGACAGCAAAAGGAGCACAAAAATCCTTTCAAGTAATTAACCCAGCCCACTCTGGAGGTCAGAGCTGCAGGAGCAGCCACCGGCTGGGTCTGTCTGGGTGATAAGGCAAAAAGTCTCAAGTCCTGGAGGGGTGGGAGGTGGGAGGTGGCAGTGGTGACAGGCGGGAGTTTCTCTGGAGGTTCCTTCTTCACACTCTGCCTCATCTCCGGGCGCCCAGCCCCAGCTCCCGTTACTTCTGCACGCAGCTGGGCCAGGCCAGCCCGCCACACACGGCCGACAGGATGATGTACAGGATCACCTGGAGGGAGAACGGGAATGCCGGAGGGAACTGGGGATTCCAGCGCTCACCAACTGCCACAGCACGGCCCGGAGACCCAGCACTGCCAAAGCCTTGAGGACCCAACACCCTCCTGTCCCTCCACATCCTTGCAGCTGAGAGCTGTCCCCATGGAGGAGGTGACAAAGCCTCCCACCCTGACCCTGCAGTTGCCCTCCAGCCCTCTCACCCTGCTCCGCTCAGCCCTTAGAGCTGCAGGGGAACTGTCACACCAAAAAAGCCACTTTGGAGTCACAGCCCGAGACCCCACCAGGACTGAGGGCTAAGAAGCCACCCCAGCTCCAGCAGGGCACCTCAGCTGCTGCTGGGGCGAGCAGGGGCAGCTCATGGACTCGGTGCTCCCATCTCCTCTCAGAGGGTCACAAAGCTTGGAAAAGACCTCCGGGATCACTGAGTCCAACCTTTGACCAAATCCCACCATGTCCCAAAGTCCACTCCTTTCCTGAACACCTCCAGGGTGACCCCAACACTGACCGGGGTTTAACCTCTTGGTCAGGGAGTTTTTCCTAATATCCAACCTGAACCCCCCCAATGCAACCCGAGCCCATTCCTGCAGTTGGCTGGGAGAAGAGGCCAACCCCACCTCACCCCAACCTCCCTCAGGTGCTTGGAGAGCGAGAAGGTCTCCCCTGAGCCTCCTCTTCTGCAGGCTGAGCCCCCCCAGCCCCTCACTGCAGTACTGGTTGCCCAGACCCTTTACCCAGGCCCATCAGGACACTCCTTGCCCTCGTTCTGCCCTCCCAGGCGGGGCTGAGCACACCCAGATCCCAGGGTAAGGAGGGTTTGGTGTTCCCAGGGAGCTCCAGGTTCCTGTGCTCCACACTTACAATGGACACGATGATGATGACGATGGTGAGCTTGAGGTTCTTCATACACATGGCTCGGGCGAGGTTCCTGCTGGTGGTTTTGAAAGTGACTGACTGCAAGAGAAAACAAGGAAAATTCCAGGATGGACTGGGTGGGAAGGGACCTACAGCTCACCCAGTGCCACCCCCTGCCTTGGGCAGGGACACCTTCCACCATCCCAGGCTGCTCCAAGCCCCATCCAGCCTGGCCTTGGGGTCCAGGGCCAGCCCCAGCTTCTCTGGGTAACCTGTTTGGGAAAGCTCGTGGCTGTCCCACTCCGTGTCTCCTCTCTGCACCCTGCATCCCACCCACCCAAAGCAGGGCTGGGGCACCCAATGACCCCAAACACCCCCCGGGCTGGGTGGGTGCAGCCGTTTCCACACACATTCCCCACCCAGCCCAGGGCAGGAGGCACTGCCCCTGGAAGCAGCCATCCCAGCACTGGGCAGTGCCAGTGTCTCCTACAACGCTCCCTCCACGAGGCAGCAACCACATCCCTGTGAGCTGCACTTCTGCCCTGGAGCCCGTTCCCGAGGTGGGGAACGCCAGCCCTGCACCTCCGGGACACTCCCACTGAGGGATATCCCACCCCTTCCTTTCCCTGGGCTTTCCAGAAGCCAGGACAGCTCCTCCAGGCACTCAGCCCAGCTGCTGAAGGAACTGCGGTCCCTGTCCCTACAGCTGTCCCTGAGCTCTCAGTCCTGCCACCACCTGAGGACGGGGGAAGGTTTGAACACCTGGGAGCTGCAGGACTGCTCCTGCTGGGTGACTCCAGGCACCTCTGCTGCCCCTCCAAAGCCTGAGGGCTTCCTGCCAGCTCCGAGCTGTTTGGATCCCCACACAGGAGATCCTGGCACTCTCCCAGCCTGAGGACTGGATGCCACAGGAGCTGGGCACGAGGCCAGGATGCTGCAGAGGAGGATGCTGAGCCAGGGCCAGGGATTCCCAAAGGAAAGACAAAAAGCTTCCAGAGTGCACAGCACTTCACCAGATAACAGGGCTCTAGAATTACATTAATTTGGGGTTTTTTTAGTCTGCACTTCCTCAGACCCACTCCAAGAAGCTCCAGAGTCTTTAAAGATTATTTAGATGCAACAACTCAGCTTTTTTAATTTTAAATCAGCCACACTTTCCCTGCTGGGATCAGAACAACTCCACAGATGCACATTTTCCAGTTTATTTGCACCCAGCTGCCTTCAGCCCGGGCTGCCAGGGAGTGTAAATTGTGATTTTATCTCTCCTGTCACTGCAGATAACGAGAGGGTTGGGCACAAGGGATGAGGACAGGAACGTGTCACCCTTGGCTGGTTGTGGCACTGGGAGCAAGGGGGAGCTGGATCTTCCCCAGAATGGGATGGATGCAGCTGGGAAACAGCTCTGAGGAGGGGGAAGGATTCCCTGCAGGTCTGGATGCTCCTGTGTGCCTTTAGGTGTGTCCAGGTGCTGTCCCCAGCTCCCTGCTCCCCGGGCCAGTAACACAGGATCTCCCCAGACTCACCGAATCCACGAGATTCTCTGTTTTATCAATCAGCAGCTCCAGCTTCTCTCCTCTTTGTGCCACGAGGTCTGGAGAAAAGAGACACATCCAGCTCTGAGGGTGAAATCCCAGTGCCAAAAGCTGCTCCCAACACCCAACCCCAAGCCAGGAGCTCCCGGCTGCGGCTCCCAGCCTTCCCGGGATAACCAGGGGCTTAGGGAACAGCCTCACACCACACAGGCTGCATGCTGGGGCTGAATTTTGGTCACTTCCAGATCTAATTCCCTCTTTTGAATGGTCAGACTTGTCAACACCCAGCCCCAAGAGAGAGGGAGCTGCAGAGAGCGTGTCCCAAGGGAAGCAGTACCGATGTTCCGGACCATGATCCCTTTGAGTTCATCGATCTGGGCTTGTGTCTCTGCCACCTGGTCTGGGCCTCTGCTCTCCGAGTGGTACTTCTGCAACAGGAACAGGCAGGGAAAACAGGAACCTCACAAACCAGGAGCCAGGGAAAAGAGGAACCTCAAAAACCAGGAGTCAGGGAAAAGAGGACCCTCAGCAAACCAAGTTTGGGAACACCCCACCAGATGTTGCAGGTGGCCAGTGTGAGCGGCCTGACTGCCCTCCCCAAAGGAATGGAGCAGCCAGGAGCCATCCCCACCCTGGAGCAGGATGTCCCCTGTCACCTCCTGGGTACAGCCGAGCACCCACCGCCGGCTCTGCTGCTCCCAGCCCCTCTGGTGTCACCCTGAGCACCACTCCTGCCACCCCTCCCCCTCCATTCCCTTCACAGGGGGCAGGGACCTCTCCCAGACTGCTCCCCCCAGCCTGGGGATCCCAGGGACCCTCTGGTGACTGCACAGCTCGGGGCTGGGGAGAGCAGCACGAGCCAGTGCCAGATTAGAGGAGCCTCAGTGTTTGCAGAATCCAAGGCCCAGGCAGCACCAGGGAGCTGAGCTCTGCTATTCCTGCATGGATTTTAAGCCACTGCTCCCATCACCACAGCTCTGCTCCATCATCACCCACGTGGCTGCTGAAATCCTGATTTTCTTCTGGATAAGGCTCAGTTTGCACCCCTGAGAGCACAGGGAGCCAGAGTCTGACACTGCCACCCCCGGCTGGGCACTCACACTCATGGTGACAGCACCAAATCCAGCAGCTCCTCCTCCTCCTCCTCAGGGGGAGATTCCCAGGAGGTTTCAGCCTGGCCACTTCCAAAGCTGGCACTGGTTTTACTGGAAGCACAGCCTCCCTTTGCAGGATTATCTGAGTGCTGCAGCTGGGGCTGGATCTCTGCCTGCCCCTCAGCCCCACACAGGAACCTCCCGGAGAACACCCCTGCTCCTGCCCGCCAGGGAATGCCAGCCCCCACATCCCCTGGAATCGGGGAGGGGAGGGCTCTGTCAGCACTGAACTCCCCTCAGCTGACCCCGGGATCCCAGCAGTGTGGAAAAGCTCGGGCAGGCAGCTCCTGCTGTGCTGGGGGGGATGGCACGGCTGGGATTTTAGAGGAATGTCAGCCCACGGCTCCAAAGACAGCCTGGCTTTCCAGATAAGGCAATTCCAGCTTATTCCAGCCCTGAACAGCTTATCCAGTGATGAGTCAGCACTGTGGGCAGCTTCAGTCCCCACACGAGAGGAAAAGCTCCTTCCTCTCCCACAGGAAGCTAATCCCATTCACTGAGCTCTGGCATTACTGCTCCTTGCTCTCCCTCTGCTGTGCAAGCCAAGGAGCAGCTCCTGGAACGAGCTCCCGTGACTCTCCCTGCTCCAAAGCACCTTCACAGCCCCAAACTGCAGTGCAAGCTGCAGGCAGGAACAGTGCAGGAGCAAATCCCCCCTCAGAGCCCGACACACAACTGCTACAGCTGGGAGTGTCCCAGAATTCCTACACCTGGGCCAGAGCTTTGCTGTCCCCACAGAGAGCCCCTACCCTGCACCCCTGACACCCCCAAACCCGGCCCTTCCCATGGAATCAGCAGGGAAAGAGCCAAGCCCTCCCTGGAGTCAGCAGAGCACCAAGAGCCTGCCACCCCACAGGCACGGGGTGGGGACAGGTCCTAAAGCCACCGCTCCCAGGACACCTCGTCTTTAACCCAAGGGCCATCCCAAGCCCGCAGGCCGAGGCGAGGGGGATTCCCGGGAAGCTGGGCGGGCGGGAAGGGCGGGAAGGGCGGGAGGCCTCACCAGCTGCGCGGCCAGCACGGAGGAGAACTCGCTGTTCATGGCGTAGGGCAGGGCGGTCTGGGCCCGGGAGCCGTACGTGGTCTGGAACCGCTTCTTGATCTCGTTCAGGAACGTGAAGGCTCTGGAGCGCTCGAAGTCCTGGGAACAGAGAGCAGGGAATGCCAGGAGGGGCCGGGGGTGACAGCAGCTCCGGCTCTGAGGGGAGGCTCTCCTCAGCACTGCCGCGGCTCCGCAGCACCCCGCACACCCCCGGGGAGTGCCCTGGTCCCTGCAGCACCCCACAAACCTCTCAGCGCTGCCCTGGTCCCTGCAGCACCAGCCCACCTGCAGCACCAGCCCGCCGCACCGGGAGGGAAGCTGGGCAAAGCCCAGGGCTCACCCCAAAACTCTCCCCCCGCAGGAGCGGGAGGGCCCTGCCCGTGGAGGGCTCGGAAGGGGATGATTTGTAAGGTCCCTCCCAGCCCAAACCACCCCACGGCTCCGATGTGAGCTCCAGGCTGTAGCTGAGGTGAGAGCAGCTCCGGGGGGAGAAAAGGCACCTCGGAGCAGCCCTCAGTAACAACTGCCACACGGATCCCAGAATTCCCGAGCTCCTCAGGGATCCCAGAACTCCCGAGCTCCTCAGGGATCCCAGAACTCCTGAGCTCCTCAGGGATCCCAGAATTCCCGAGCTCCTCAGGGCCCGCCTGGGCCGTGCCTGTGCCCCAGTACTCACATCATCCGTGATGCACAGGTAAATGATCCTGTCCTGGCAGATGTAGTGGAACAGGTAACTGCAGGGAAGGAACAAAAGGTCACTGCAAGCTGCCACAGGACTCCTTTTCCAGGAGCCACTGGAGCCTGTGGGGCCTTTGGGGGCTGGGAGGAGAAAATCCCAGTCACCCTACGGAGCTGGCACAGATGCCAACACGTCCCAGGTAAATGTCCAGGCAGGTGAGGCCGGGGTGGAGCCCCCTCACCTACCCTGGCACAGGTTTCTGCCCTGAAGGTCTGTTCCCAAAAAAACGTTCCAAAATCCTACAACTCTACGGGAAGGAGGGAGGTGGAACTGGTCTGGTACCACCTTGGAGACTCCTCAGAGAGTCCAAGAAGGATCCCAACAGCAGAGAGAGAGCAACCCCAAGAACTCCTGATGCCAGAGGCCTCCTTTTCCTGGGAGATTCATACAAAAGACACAGAGGTTCTTCTTAAAAGACAAAAAGAACTCATTAAATGAATTTAAGGAGTTCAAAGTTCAAAGAAACTCAAGTTTTTCCTGTTTCAGAACAGGATAAACTACCTTGGACAGAACCCAGGGAGTTTTTTAGCCCATGGGCTGGGACCCTGGCAAGGCAGAGGATCCCTGCGAGGCTCCAGACAGGAGGAACAACTCCAAGTGCTGATCGAGCCTCACAGCTCCCACACTCTGCCCAGCTACCCCTGAAAATGCACTCCAGCACTCCTCCAACTCAGCTCTGCACTTGGTGAACAGCACCAAAGGCAAAGCGATTTCCTTTGGCTTACAGGAATAACTGTGTCCTGCAAATCCCAGCAGGAGAGAAAAGCTGCAGCCCCCAGGGTGTGGCAGGCTCCAACCTGAGCTCCAAGCTGGAGGCACTGCCTCCAAAACATCTCCCACGGGGACTGGCTGTGCTCCCCAGGCAGGGGAGGGTGTGGGAAGCCCACCCCACTTCCCATCTCCTGCATCCTCACAACAGCTCTGACACAACAGCTTGGGCACCAGAGAGGATCCAGCCCTGCTGCCAAATTCCAAAAAAAGAGCTGGAATGGGCTCCAAAACCTCTAAATTTGTTTTTTCCACAGTTTTTGTAGTTTGTTCCATTTAACTCACCCCCTTCCCATGTGTGGGAAGTCCCAGGTGATGAAGCATCTACTCCCTGTCCTACCAACACTGACCAAGGGTTCAGAGAGCTGGAAAAATCCTGGGAAAAACCCCTCTGTCCCCCGGACTGGATTTGGAGCAGCTCAGGATGACTCCACATGATCTGTGAGCACAGCTCGTCTCCAAGGCCCCAGGATCCCCCAGCAGCCCCAGAAGGGTGACAGTTTTACCTAAAGCCACGTTCCAGCCTCAGAGAATCCAGGGAAAGCTTCCCTAAGCCAAACTCCAAAGATTCCACAGCTGGGCACCCTCCAGCTCACTTTGGAATTGCATGGAGGTAGAAAACTGCATTTTGTACCAAACTGCCTGGTGCTGCTGCTGGAGCTGAACTCACACCCTGGCGATGCTGCAAAGCACTGCGGGACAAAAGCAGCTCCGCAGCTGGAGGCACATTCCATCAAACGGGAATTTGGATGGACAAAACTTCCAGAACTGCAGAAAAATCCCCCAAAACCAGGCCTGGGTCATTCCTGTCCTCGTGCACCCCCCGGCGTGCCCCAGACCCGAGGCAGGGGTTACTCACTTGCCATGGGAATAGGTCAGCTTGTTGTTCTCGGACGGGATTTTGGCCAGGATCTGCTCCGTCACCTCCAGGAAGTTCCCTCCGCACCAGGCGTGCTTGGCCAGGATGGTGGTGCCCCTCGCCACCACAGCGAACAGGATGGCCATGGCTCCTCTCCTGTGTGGGCACAGAACGGGGCTCAGCTGGGCACGGGGACCTGCAGGGGGGCACGGGGACCTGCAGGGTGGCACGGGGACCTGCAGGGGGGCACGGGGACCTGCGGGGTGGCACAGGGACCTGCAGGGGGGCACGGGGACCTGCTGGGTGGCACGGGGACCTGCAGGGGGGCACGGGGACCTGCAGGGGGGCACAGGGACCTGCAGGGGGGCACGGGGACCTGCTGGGTGGCACGGGG
>VZRQ01000150.1:2367-28720 GCA_013397975.1 Machaerirhynchus nigripectus | reverse complement strand
CGTTGTGCCGGGGGAGGGTGAGGTGGGATATCAGGGGAAAATGCTTCGTGGAAAGGGCTGTCCCGCCCTGGCACCGCTGCCCAGGGCGGTGGCAGAGTGCCCGGCCCTGCAGGGGTTTAAAAGCCGCGTGGAGGTGGCACTTGGGGACACGGGTTAGGGTGGCCTCGGCAGTGCTGGGGCTGGTTGTGTTCGGTGGTCTTGGGGGGCTTTTCCAGCCTAAAATATTCCGTGATTCTGTAATTCCCAAGCCTGGCTTAGTGGTCGGGCACCCTCAGGTGTGGTGGGGTGGCATCAGCATCAGCACAAACCGTGTCAGGGTGGCTCCAAGGACACCCTGTCATCCTGTGGCCAACAGCGGCAGGCGGAGCTCAGGACTAACCTGGTTTAAAACTAGTGGAGTTTTGGAGCTTTCCCTCCTCTCTGAAGGTGCTTAGGTCCCACAAAACAGCACCAGAGGTGGCCCGGCCAGACCTCCCCGTTACTCTGGGAAGCTGATCCTCACCCTTCAGGTGTCCCTGACCTCAGGGAGGTTACAGCCTCTCTGCTCTTCCCGCTGCTGACAGATCCAGGCGGATGGGACGGATGGGAACTGCGTCACGTTCGTGCTGCACGACGAGGATCACACCCTGGGCAACTCCCTGCGCTACATGGTCATGAAGAAGTGAGTGGCCCCTCTCCGTGCCCTGCTCTGGCCTTCTCCTTCCTGAGCCGCACCTCAGCTGTGGCTGGGGTGGGGGAAACGATCCCAAATCCCCTCTGTGCACACCCTTCGAGCCTCTGTGTCAGACACGGAGCCCTGCTCCCCCCTGCTGCTCCTCCTTTTCCTTGTGCTGTGTCAGGACCCTCAGAGCACCAACAGCCCTTAAAGGGCCTGCCCAGCCTCTCCTGAGCCTCCACCCGCACCCTCCCCTGCCCAGGAGCCCCAGTTAAGCTCAGCCCAGGGCTTTCAGTCCCTCCTGAGCTGCTGGAGGAGTAACTGGGTCATGGACCCCACTTGCTGCCCAGAGGGGCTGTGGATTTCCCATCCCTGGAAGTGTCCCTGGCCAGGTTGGACAGGGCTTGGGATAGTGGAAGGTGTCCCTGCCCATGGGATGAGCTTTAAGGTCCCTGTGATAAATCACTGCGCTCTTCCTGCTGGGGGCCAAAGCTCCAGCACCCAGCTCAGCTGGAGGGAGAGGCCCTGCAATGCCTTGGGAGCTCCTCCAGTGCCCTGGACCACTCAGCCTCCTCCTCCCAGCAGAGCAGCAGCAGGCTGGGTTCCAGGGAGAATCCCAAGCATCCAGGATGCCGTGCTTGGGTCTGCAGGGCTGGCACTGCTCTGCTGTGGTGCCAGCCATGTCTTTGCCCTGCAGAGCTCCAGCTCAGCTCAGGAGAGATGGGAGTGAGGGAATAAGGTCACACAGGGAGTTTCCCCTCAGCACATCATCCCCTCAGTGATTCTAGAAGCATCCAGAGCCCCAGCAGGTCTGGGGTGCCCCGAGCCCCTGACTTGCCCGGGATTTGCTGTGGATCAGCCTGGGTTTCACTGCTCCCTCTCCTCCCTGCCCTCCTGCAGCCCTGACGTGGAGTTCTGTGGCTACTGCATCACACACCCCTCGGAAAGCAAGATCAACTTCAGGATCCAGACCAGAGGTGAGGCTGGGGCTGTCCCTCCGTGTCGGGGGCCCTGTTCTCATGGAATTCCCCCTGCTCGTGCCAGCTTCCCACCAGGAGTCCATTAAATAAAGAAAAGCCCCTTCCCCTGCCCTCTGCCAGGCACTGCAGTGCTGAGCCCCACAGGCTGCTCCCAGAACTCTGCTCCAGCAGCCCTGGCATCCCAAACTGTGGGGCTGGGGAGGGGCCACACCCCTGGGGAGGTAAGGACTGCCCCTGGGAAGCCACCTCCCATGTCCCTAATCCATCTGTTCCCAAAGGGGCCCTTCCTGCTGTGGAGCCGTTCCGGAAAGGGCTGAATGACCTGATGGGAGTTTGCCAACACGTGCTCAACACCTTTGAGGTGAGGCATTCCTGAGGAGCTCAGGGTCTGTTGTGTCCCTCGGGCCATGCCTGGGGAGCTCAGGGTCTGTTCTGTCCCTTGGGCCATCCCTGGGGAGCTCAGGGTGTGTTGTGTCCCTTGGGCCATCCCTGGGGAGCTCAGGGTGTGTTCTGTCCCTTGATCCCAGAGCAGGAGGCTGGGCCTGTGTTGGAGACACCTTTGGCAGGAAAACCTGGGAGTTTTTTGGGGCAGGCTCTGCCTGATCCATGGCAAGGCCTGGCTCCCTTTCCCCCAGTCACTCCCAAAAGCACGTGGAGCTCCGGGCAGAGGAGTCCCAGCACAGCAGGGCGGTGGCTCTGTGCTACACCAGGGACATGCTGGTGACACTTGTCCTTCGCTCTTGTTTCAGAGGAGCGTGAAGGAGTTCAGGGCACAGAAGGAGGAGGAGATGCAGTAGCCTCTGGGATGTCCATGGATGTGTAACCTCCATGTGCTGAATTCCCTGTGTCCAAACGAAGTGGGGGTTTTTTTGGTTGCTTTTTTATGACTTTGATGCAAAATGTATTTTCTTTAATAATAAAGTTTATTAATTTAGATGCTGCGGAGCTGACGCTGTGTCCTGCTCAGCACAGGGATGGTTGGTCACAGAATATGGACACAGATTGCTCCACAGATTGGGAAATTTATGGAAAATGGGCTGGTCTTGTTATTCTTCAGTCTCTGTTTTCCTTGAAACCCATTTGTCTTTATGATTTATTTGCAAAACATTTACATTTCGGTGAAAGTTAAGCTAAAAAATCTACCCCAACACCTGGAAAATGTTTTAATTGCAGGTCTCATCTCTTCTCCCCTTTTCCTCTCTCCCTTTTTTTCCATGACAAGGTAGAAGGGGGAAAGAAGGAAAAGAAAGAGGGAAAAGAGAGAGAGGGAAAAGAGAGACGGAGAAACCAACAAAAAGTGATCAAAAAACTTGGTAAATACAACGTTTTTGTGTAGTTTTTCTGCAAGTTTTGGCAAGAGTGATTGTTTGAATGGAGCCAGATGGATTCACCATCACGTGGGATCACATGGATCGGAATCACGGACTGGTTTGGGTTGGGTTGGGTTGGGAGGGACCTTGGCTCCCTCCCACTGCACCCCTGCCTCGGGCAGGGACACCTTCCACTACCCCAGCTTGCTCCAAGCCCCGTCCAACCTGGCCTTGAAAATTGCTGGAAAAACACCTGGGGGATGAATTATTGCCAATCACAAACCCGAGGAAGCTCTCTGCCCTATTTTGGTTGGTTCTAGAGGCTCTTCCAGCTGAGATTGGACCTCCTCCACTGCCTTTCCCACCTCCACGTGAGCACGAGGACATCTCTGTCCCTCACAGGGATTTACCCCAGCTTTGGATGGCTCTTAGAGCTGGGGATTGTCCCTCTCCCTCTCCTCCTCAGCCCACATCCATCTCAGAGTGACCACACCAGCCTTCCTTCCCTTCCCACACACGTCCCCCCGCCCCACGTTCCACCCCGAGGCAGATGGCCAGAAGTCCCTTGGTTTTCCTGCAAGGAAATGAAGAATCCTGTGAGGATCTGAATCCCCTTCCCTCTCCTGCAGAGGCAGTCGCTGGGGTCCGGGGCTGGGTTTGGAGCTGGGCCTGGGGAAGTGCTCCAGCTCCTTCCAGGTGGGTTAGGACACGAAGGCAAAGCTGATCCAGGCCCAGCCAGGAAAGGCCTGGGAGAGGATCGGAGGGGTCCTGCTGTCCTTGTGCCTTGTCCTTGTCAGTGACAGGGATTTAGGAAGAGCTGTACTTGTTGCTCAGGCGGGAGCTGCTCCGGTCCAGCCCCAGCTCCTGCCCCGTGGCTTTCCACTTCCCCACAGATCCCTTCTCGTCCGTGGGGGTGATGCTCAGGGCCGGCCGCTGGCACCAGCAGCACAGGCAGGACTGGGGAGACACAAGGGGGAGAGGGCAGACGTGTGGGATACGGGGTAGGAGGAGGGAATGTTCCCATACTGGTGCTGGCAGTTGTCCCTGCACAGTGCCAGGCTGGGAATTGCTGAGCCTTGCTGTCCATCCCGTCCCATCCCATCCCATCCCGTCCCATCCCATCCCATCCCGTCCCGTCCCGTCCCGTCCNTGCAGCCTCCCAGAAGCAACTTGGAAGCCCCCAGGTGGTCAAAAAGAAGCAGGAGCCTCCCATCCCAGCCCATCCCACCCCATCCCATCCCACCCCATCCCATCCCATCCCATCCCATCCCATCTCCTTCCCTTTCTTTCTCAGGGCTTCACTACTCCTGAAAATTATCTCCCAACATCTTGGGCTCCAAGCCTGGAGCAGCCCCAGCCCCTGGTCTGATGCTTTGTGGGGATGTTCCCGTTCCAGAATGACGGGGAATTTTTGGCTTGTCCTAAATCATTGTCCTAAAAGCCTCCCCCTAGCAGGGCACTGAGCTCTGGGGTACTCGGAGCTGGGAAGAGAGGTACCCGACAGGGGGAAAATTTGGGATGAGGAATAAGATCAGCTTGTGCCCCTGGGCCTGGTGACCGTGGCCAGGAGCTCTGGAGGGGTCATTCCTACCTGGAAGCAGTTCTTGAATTTCCGGCTGACGAAGTACAGAGCCACGGGGTTGATGCAGGAGTTGAGGGAGGCCATGTTGATCCCAAAGTAATCCATCACCAGGAGGAAACTGAGGCAGGAAGGGAGAGAACAGATGTGTTAGCAGCTCACGGAGAACAGAGGGAATTTCCAAACTGCCTGGCCTGGAATGCTGCTTCCGTGGAGGAGCAGTGACTGAGAACAGAGCTCAGCACTAATCCACCCTTCCCTAAGGAAAACCACTTTTCCTTGCGAGGAGCATTCCCTGAGGAAGCCAAGAGCACAAACTCTGATTCCTCCTGGTGCTCCCGATGTCCCCAAAGCCCAGCACAGCAGCAGCCCCTGCCCTGGGCTGGATTTTGGCCGGTGGGTGGAAGGGGAGGGAGACGGGCACCTCCCACCTGGCACAAAGCCCTCAGCCCTGCTGGGAATGTTCCCGTGCCCAGGAGACCTCCTGAACCCCCAGCTTCCCAGAGACATCCCCAACTTTAACTTAGCCCTTCTCACGTCCCCCCAGCCTCCCTGTGCCCGTCAGGATGGCGATGCTGTCTGGACAAGGAATTACTGAGAGCAGGAGTTGGAAGGCGCCTCGCCCAGGCTGCTGTGAGCCCAGCAGAGCCTGTGCCGCTCCCGCCGGGGCTCCCAGCCCGTGGGGCCACCCGTGGGGCCACCCGTGGGGCCACCCGTGGGGCCCTACCTGAGCAGCTCGCAGCGGTTGGGGTCCATCTGGTCGTAGATGGTCTTCTTGAGGATGCGGCTGAGGTGCAGGGGCAGCCAGCAGAGCGCGAAGATCACCACCAGGCAGAACACGGTCTTGGCCACCTCCCGGCGCTGCCAGACAGGGGCACGGGGGGAGATGAGCACTGGGGAGCAGGTCCCAGATGGTGGAATCATGGAATCATGGAATCATGGAATCATGGAATCATGGAATCATGGAATCACGGAATGGTTTGGCTTGGAAGGGACCTCAAAGCTCGTCTGGTCCCACCATGGGCAGGGACACCTTCCACCAGCCCAGGTTGCTCCTGGAGCCCTGCCTCATCGGGTCCAGGCTGCAGAGAGGGGCAGGGCAGCAGCAGCTCCACACGGGCCAGACCCCTCCCCACCATCGCTGCTGGTGGCTCGGCTGGGATGGTGTTCCCTGGGACATGGGGCCTCCTCCATCCACCCCGCCCACTGTTAAGGTGCCAGCTGGCTGCTGTTCCTCAGGGAATCATTCCCAAAGCGTGGGAGGGGACAGCGAACTCTGCCCTGCGCCCCTTGTCTGGGATTTGGCACATCCAGCCTTTGGTCCAGTTTGGCGTGGGCGGATATAGATGACCAGGAGAGCTTTAATGGAGCTGGGCTGTGGCCAGAAGGGTTTGGGGTCGTCCCCAAGGCTGGAGATCACGGAGCTGAAGGCCCTGTTCCCTGGTTTAATCCCTGCACCGACGTGCCGAGATCCGCCGTGAGGCTTTGCCAGCTCATCCTGTCCCTCACAGGGATGGGAGCGACGCCCTCCAACAGCTCTCCCTCCTCTCTGGGAATCCTGGGACGCCTCCCTGGTTCTCTCACCCGTTTCATGTGGTCGTTGAGAGCGATCCTCATCCCGTTCCTCTTGCTCAGCATCTCGCAGGACATGAGGGTGTAGAAGATGCCCGTGCACACCAAGGGCAGGCAGAAATAGAAGCCAAAAAGCCACCAGTCCTTCACATCCCGGTAGAACTGCGGGGAAAGGGAGAGCAGCTGGAAAGGGGGAAAGGGCAGGAGGGGGACCTGGGGCGTGACCTGGGACTGGTGCTGCCTGTGACGTGTGGCAGTGTCACACTCCTGCCCTCAGAGCTCTGGGGATTGTCCTCCCCCAAGGCCGGTGCACCTTAGATCTGACCTAAAGATGTAGGTTTACAGAGAATTACAAAATCAGAGAATTACAGAATCATGGAATCATCAAGGCTGGAAAAGACCCTCAAGTCCAACCTTTGCCCAAGCACCACCGTGCCCACGGAACCTCTGTCCCGTCATCACTCTTGGAGGAGCTCATTGGTTTGGCACAGAGGGATAATCCCGATGGATAAGGGTCTTCCCTCCCTTGCTCACAATGAAAAGCGACACCCCAGGAAAAGCTGACGCTCTTTGGCCTGCTGGGACAGCGTGGGAGGTTCTGAAGCCTCCTGAGATGTCTCATGACCTGAGGTGGGTGGTGGAGCGTGGCAGAGCTTCCTGTTCTCTGGCCCCACGTTCGGCACGACTGCCCCACGTCACCGCGGTGCTGGGCTCGGCCTGACTCTGCTCTCCCGGGGCCAGAGGAGGGGATCCTTCTGCCCAGAGGGATTTATCCCTGCAACCAAGCAGGGACCATCCCCTGCCTGCTGGGATCCCTGTTCCCTGCATGGCTGCGGGGTGGGATGTGCACGTACCTCATGGAGCGGGATTGGGATTGGGATGATCACATACCCTCATGAAGGGGGATTGGGATGTGAACATACCCTCATGAAGTGAGATTGGGATTGGGATTGGGATTGGGATTGGGATTGGGATTGGGACTGGGGCGCACACGTACCCTCATGAAGCGGGATTGGGACTGGGATTGGGATTGAGATTGGGACTGGGACTGGGATTGGGGCGCACACGTACCCTCATGAAGCGGGATTGGGATTGGGATTGGGACTGGGACTGGGATTGGGGCGCACACGTACCCTCATGAAGCGGGATTTCTGCTCCGAGGCCAGCATGCACACCCACAGGTGCTGCTCCCAGTAGCTCAGCTCCACCATGTCGAAGGCGATGGCCTCGGGCACTGCCAGCACGATGGCCACTGCCCAGATCAGCAGCACCTCCACGGCTTTCCACATGGGGATCCCAATGCCCTGGATCCGGCTCCAGGACGCCACTGCCCGGTACCTGCCCGAGGGTGGGAACGGGACAGGAGAAGGTGCAGATTAGAGTGGTTCCCAAAGCTCCTTTCCCTCACACCTTCCTCCTCCACCTCGGAACCTTCTCGAGTGGAACGGGAAGCAGGGGCTCGATGGACAGATGGGATGGGGGCTGTCCTTGGCCAGCCTTGCCCCCCTTCCCACCGCCCCACCCACACCCCTATCCTCCCCTCAGCCTTTCCCAGCAGCATCTCAGCTCTGTCACCAGAGAGCTCCTGCTGGATTTCAGCTCCACACGGGAGCAGCCCCGGTGGCGGCGAAGGGCCGGGGGCGGGCTGGGCAGGGCAGGGCAGGCCGTGTCTCACCTGTCGATGCTGAGGGCACAGAGGCTGAGCACCGTGATGCCCACGGAGGCTTTCTGGATGAAGGGCACCAGCTTGCAGACCTGCACTCCGAAGGGCCAGTCCTTGGCCAGGAGCTGGGGAGGAGGCACAGGTCACCAGGCTGCTTTGGGAACGTGCCTCCAGCCCCCCGTGAGAGCAGGGGGCACCCGCGGGGTGTGGGGACCCGCGGCCAGCAGGGGCAGCTCTCTGAGGTTCCCAGCACTGGGAATGTGCCGTGGGCGCTCTCCCACGGTTTGATGGCACCAGGAAACTTTGGTTTCCCTGACTGGATACAGAGATGAAGGATTGTCCAGACACCAGCTCCTGACTCCAGACCCTCGGGGGGTTTGGGATGGATCTGAGCCCTAAACCCCACGCTGGGCTGCTCTGGGTTGTTTCCAAAGGGAGAATGAAAGCCATGCTCTGACACAGCCAAAATCCAGCCTGGACAGCCCCAAAGCCGTGTGTCCTGGGCCTTTTCCAGACTCCAACCCCTGGCGCTCACCTTCCTGACAGCACCCAGGCTCGGCAGCCCCATGCTCAGCTGGGACAAGCACAGGTGGGGACAACGTGTCCTGAAGGCTGGAGAAATCCAGGCCACTCATTCATGAGGAGGAGAATGAGGCTGAGTTCTGTCCCCTTCCCTCCCCCTGACCCCTGGGGCGCTTTCCGAGGTTACCCCAGGACCAACCCCCCTTTCCAGCTCTTTCCTTCGGCCTCAGCAGCAGCACAAATCATGGAATCCCAGAGGGGCTTCAGAGGGACCTCAAAGCCCATCCAGTGCCACCCCTGCCACGGCCAGGGACACCTTCACTATCCCAGGCTGCTCCAAGCCCCATCCAGCCCAGCCTTAGACCCTTCCAGGGATCCAGGGGCAGCCACAGCTCGTCCAAGAGCTCCTCCCAGGGCGCCGAGGTGGGAGCAGCCCCAGCCCAGCCGTGCCACGTGGACCCCACCTTGTAGACGTTGATGGGCAGCGCGATGAGGATGTAGAGCAGGTCCCCCAGGGCCAGGCTGGCGATGAGGACGTTGGGCCCGTTCCTCATGCACTTGTTCTTGTAGATGATGCGCAGCAGCGTGNCCGCCCGCCGAGAGGTTGGACGCCGGGACGCCGCGGAAGAGGCCGGGCTGCACCAGGCTGTAGGCCTGCTCCTGGCTGAGCACCCCGAGGGGCACGGTGCTCTCCTGGAGGGCCCGCGGGGTCTGGCTGCGCGTCCCCGACAAGAGGCAGCTCAGGAGAACGGCCAGAGCGGTGGGAGCTGGGATCGGCCCCGCTGAGGAGCCGAGGGCGAGGCGGGGGGCTGGAGTCCTCATGGTGCTTGGGGAACGGCCTCGGGGTCTTTCAGGGATCTGCCAGCGGAGAAAGGGACCAGGGAGAGATGTGGTTTGGCAGAGGAAGGAGGGACGGGATACTGGAGAGGAGAAAAGCTGTTCAGCCTGGAGAGGAGGAGGCTGAGGTCAGACCTCGGTGGGCTCTGGAACCTCCTCACAAGAGGCAACGCCGATCTCTGCTCCCCGTGAGCAGGGACAGGACCCTGCTGTCCACCCTGCCCCTCCCCTGGCCCAGCCTGAGGCCGTTCCCTCTCCTCCTGTCCCTGTTCCCTGGGAGCAGAGCCTCCCCAGGGATTCAGGCTTTGTGGAAGTGCCTGGGCTGGGCTGNTGTAGACGTTGATGGGCAGCGCGATGAGGATGTAGAGCAGGTCCCCCAGGGCCAGGCTGGCGATGAGGACGTTGGGCCCGTTCCTCATGCACTTGTTCTTGTAGATGATGCGCAGCAGCGTGGAGTTGCCGATGATGCCCACGACGAAGATGGTGCAGGACACGATGGTGTTGATGTACTTGAAGACGTGGCGGATGTCGGCGGGCCTGGCGCACACGGGCAGCAGCGGCGGCTCCGAGGGGCCGCTCCCGNGGGAAGGGGGGAAGAAAGGAAGGGAGAGAATGGATGAAGACCCCAAAGGATCGCAACCCTGGGCGCAGATCCCTGCTCTGACCCGTCCCAGCTCCCTCGTGCCCCCACCACACCAGGACAGGGTCCCCGGGGCTGTCCTGGCCTCTGTCCCGCCGTGCCCACAGGGCTGCAGCTCTCAGGAGAGGGCAGAGCCAGCTCAGAATTCCTGCCCGGGCTCCCAGGGAGCGGCTGCGGCGGGGGCACGGCGGTGGCCGGGGCACAGGGTGCCAGAGCAGCCCCGGCAGCCGCGCCCAGAGCCCCCCACGGCCCTGGGCTGTTTCCTCTGCCCAGCCTGACCTCGGAGCTCCGCAACGACAAATGCAGAAGCACAAAAGCCCTGGGGCTTGGCAGAGGAGCTCATGTGAGGGGGGATCACAGGACTCGGCTCCTGCCCGGCCCCTCCGCGGCGCAGCTGCAAAGCACCGGAGGAGAAAAACACTTTCTCCCCATCTCGCCTTAAACTTCTCCCAGTCTTTTACTAAATCCGAAATTTAGGCAAAGAGAAACACGATTTTCTCCCGTCCCACTGCCCGTTTACTCCTTGCTCTTCCCATCCTGCAGTGCTGGGAAGCACAGCCCTTCCTCAGCTGAGGGAAACTGAGGCACGGGAGCATCAAGAAGCTTGTTCAGATGGGAAACCAACCCTAGCACGGCTTGACCCCAGGTCCTCTGAGCTCTGCTCGTGTCGCTGATCCTTCAGGGAGGTGCCTGGAGGGACCATCCCCGTCCCACCTGCCTGGCCGAGCTGCTGCTGTCGGAGAACTGCTCTCGCCCATCCCAGTGGGAATTTTAACTGAACCCGCTGGAATCCGAACACGGACATCAGGGGTGACTCACAGAGAGAAAACACGACCGAAAACCGTCACCACAACCCGACAGAGCCTGATCCTGCCCGAAGGTGCCGTGTGTGGGCTTGGGATCCCTCTTCCCTGGGAGCCCGGGAGAGCCCAGGGCAGCATCCTCACCTCCGGCAGCCTCTCCCTCCATCCTCCACCTCCTCCTCCTCCTCTCCCTCCCCTCCAGAGCAGCTCCACCTTGCCACACTCGTCTCTCCAGACACCAAACACAGCTTTTCTGTGGATAAACACTGCAGCAAAGCCTCTGTGGGTGGAGGAGAGGAGGGAGAGAGGCGCCAGCAGCACATCCCGCTGCTCCCTGCCCTGAGCCCAGCCTGCCCCAGGAGCTCCCACCAGAGCTGTGCTGCATTTCCCTGCCCACATCCCGGACCTTGTCCGGGCACCGTGGTGCCTCCAGCGCCTTCCCCAGGGGGGCTGCAAACGCTGCAAAAACTCCCCCTGACGCGAGAAATGGTTTTGTTCGCGGAGTAACGCAGGAACGGCGAAGCTTTCCGCTGGAGTCGTTACCTTCCTGGTGACCACGGAATTTGGGAGCTGCTCCTTCCCCCTCACGGGACGCTGGGCATGTCCTGGGAGATCTGCGGGGGGTTGGATGCCGGGGTTGGTTTTTGTGCGGGGGCCGGGGCTGCGGGGAGCGCTCCTGCCTCCCGCGCCGCCCGCAGTGGGAGGTTCTACAGAACATCCCGGGGCTCCCCCAGCGCAGCTCCCGCGGCCAATGGCTGAGGCTGCGATGGGGATGGAGGAGGGAAAAGCGGGAGGAACACGGGGTGGCTCTGGGAAGGAGTGAAAATAACACACAAATAAAGCTGGGTGGGGGTGGCACCGTCTGCCCCGTGAGTGACGGGGCCCTCTCGCCTCGAGGTTTGTTCGGAGCCGCTGCTGAGAACTGGGCCAGCCTGGCTTTCCTCAGCGGTCAGGGTGTGCAAACAGGGTAGGAATCATCTGTGGTGGTTGTTTGGGTGCTTTCTTCCTTCTTCATGTGCAAGCAGGAGATCTGTGTCCCCCCACTGAGCCGTTTCTGTGGTTCCCTGAAGGTCCCGGACCTCGGACAATCCTCGGGAAGTCACGGCTTTGTTTACTCCTGCCCTTGTTGATCTGAGCCGAGCAGAGAACCAAACCTCACTCACACTCTTCATCCCACACTCCATCCCAAAGCGGAGGGGTCTCAGGGATCACCCTCCCGTGTCTCCGTGGTTTCCCAGCCTTGGCCCTGCTCTGTAGATCGGGATGGGATCACCCAGGGACAGACACGGCCCCAGCAGCTCCTTCCTCCAACCAAGGGGCCAGAACCAGCCCAGGTGCTCAGGGAGCTGACTTTGTTGTTCTCATTTTAATGCTGAGTATTTTATTCGGAACTGTCACTTTATGCTTTTTTTTTTTTTTTTTTTTTGGAGCAGAATGATTTTTGCGAGGTCCTGAGGATCCCATTTCTCCTTCTCTTTGGGTAGGGATTGGATTCAGATATTTCACTTTCTGTTCTCCAGCTCGGTCATCCCTGCCCATCTCACTTTGGTGTGTGCTACCCACAGGAGCCTGTGGGGAAGGACACGCAGGAAAAGCCAGGTCTGGTGGGAAGGACACGGAGGTAGTCCCAGGCTTGGTGGGAAGGACACGGAGGTAGTCCCAGGTTTGTGGGAAGGACACAGAGGTAGTCCCAGGTTTGTGGGAAGGACACAGAGGTAGTCCCAGGTTTTTGGGAAGGACATGGAGGTAGTCCCAGGTTTGTAGGAAGGACATGGAGGTAGTCCCAGGCTTGGTGGGAAGGACATGGAGGTGGTGGTCCACAGCCCATCCCTGGCCTTGCTCGGAGCACTTTTTTGCCCCCTTTTTGGCCAGTGGCACTCAGAGATGTCTCCACCTTGAAATCTGTGTCCCAGAGCTGACTCTGGAGCCCAGTGGATCATCTCTGCCCCTTGGTGTGTTCCCAGGACTCTGGGGCTGGGCTTTTGCTCTGGCTCAGGGTGGGAGCAAACAGGTCCATTCCCAGCTGGAGGCTTTGAAGGGCCCCAGGAGGTGACCTGGCCCTGTCCCCTCTGCTCAGTCCAGCCCCAGGCAGAGCAGGAAGCTGCCCCTCAAAGGGCTCCTGTGCCCAGGGCAGAACCCACGGCATGGATTTAACCACCCTGTAACCCTCTGGCCTCAGGGAGGGGCTGCAGCTTTCCCTTGGCTCATCTCCCCAAACCAGAGGAGTTTGGGGTGTGCAGGGCCCCCCTCCCCAACCCCTGGGGGGGTCCTGCAGCCTATTCTGGGCCAGTCACGTTCCTGCACGGGACAGGGCATGAATGGCCCTCTCTGTGCTGCCGGAGACAAAGGACGGCTCCGACCCCTCGGAGACCCCCAGGAAAACCCAACCTCGTCCAGCCAGAGTGGCCCTGAGACACATTTGGGCCCAAGGCTGGCGCTGAGTCGCTCCAACGATGAGAACGCAGCCCCAGAGTGACGCCGGGTCCCGTGGTTTGTGTCCCAGCAGGAAAGCAGCTGCCAGGGGAGCCCAGAGATGTGGGGAGAGCCCCAGCTCAGGGCGTCCATCCCCCGTGGCCCTGCCAGCTCTGGGAGCGTGCTGATGGATTTGTAGCCCAAGCCACTGGCACGGCTTTGCCAAACGAGGGCTGGTGATGGAAAATCGCTGCTGCTCCCAGGGGTCACGGGGTTTCCCCTGCGGGTGGGCAAGTGTGGGACTGCCCCCACAGAAGCTCCACTTTGGGGTGTGGGGATCGAGAGGATTCCCACTTCCAGGTGTGGTCACGGAGCGGAGAAACATCCGGAAGAATCTTTTGGGAGGGTCACCTTACCCCCCTCACTAACATCTGGGTGCTCGCCCCGTGGCAGAGGGAATGCAGCTGTGTGCCCTGGGGTGTGCCCAAGAGGGCATGGAGGTGCCTCCCAGGCCCCCCACTAATTGGCCTAATTATGGCTCTAATTAGGGCACTAATTGGTCTTTATGGCCCTGAACCCCCAGACCCTGTTTCAGTTCAGCTGGAGGAGTCCCGGTCTCCAGGAGGGAGAGAATTTGTGTTAATTGTGGTAATTTGTGTTGCCCCAAATGCAGGGAGGGGGCTGTGGGGAAGCAGGGATGCCTGGGAGGAGGGAATATTCCAGGAGGGATCATGTACAGAGCCTCTCCTCTGGGACCCGAGCAGGAAAACTCGGAGACGGCCCCTCGGGAATTCGAACAGGTGAAACATCAGGGAGAAGCAGCTGCTGGGGACCTGCAGGGACAGATCCCTCGGGAAGACGTTTTTCCAGGGTTGTCAGCTGGCAAATCCTGCTGCTTTCAGGAGGCCTGGTGTCCTCTGACTGAGGTGCTCGGTGTATTTCTGTTCAGGCATCCCCTGGGAAGGCTTGCATTTAGTTCTGGGGCACTGGGAATGCTGATGTGGAACGCTCCAAAACTGCCTCCCAGCCCGGCACCTCCACTGGCATCACTTAAAATAAATAAACAGGAGGTTGTGCCTGCATTTCTGGTCATATTCCTTAAATCCTGCTGCCAGCATTCCCTGCCTCTTGTGCCAGAGGGGCCTGGAGTGCTGGAGAACAGCTCTGGCGTCTTTCCAGCGGTGCTTTTCTGCTGCAAATATTTTCATTCACATCAGGCTCTGGTCTCTGAGCTTCTCCTTTCCCCTCTCCGGGCTGATATTCCCCAGTTTTAGCTCCTGGAGCAACCCAGCAGTGCAGCAATGAAGAGTGAGGAGAGGCAGGGGTGGTGCCAGCCCGTACCCTGCCCTCTGCTCCTTTCCTTTCTCGTGGAGAACTGAGCCTGAAGCCTCAGAGATGCCCTTGGGATGAGTCAGGAGAAATGTCCCGGTGGCTCGGGAAAACCTGGGAGGCAGCGGGATGAAAACCCCCATCCCTCCCACGCTGCTGCCCCTGCTCCCCGCCCTGCCCCGTGCCAGCCCAAGAGGAATTCCAGGTGGGCTCCCTGGATCCCACACTGTGAAACCTCCAGCAGCTCCAGCTGGATCCCCCCAAACCCTGAATGTTCTCCTGTGCAAAGAGCTGGAAAATGGGGATTATTCCAGCGTCTGCAGCCGCACCCCCTCCCTCCAGGCAGGATGGGTGAGCGGAGGAGCGGGATTGTTGGGGCACACGGGATCCCTTCCCTGGAGGAGGGGATGCCTCGGGAAGCCGAGCCAGATCCCTGCTGTTCCCACGAGCCCGTGCTGACCCCGCACTTGAAGTTTTTTTGCTCATAACTTTCTTATCAGCCGGGGCCGAGTGAAGTCGAGCTCTTTGGAGTTTTTTTTGGAGCTGTTTGGAGGGGGACGAGGCGTTTGCAGCCCCGCCTGGGCGGCTCGGGGAGCTCCGGGCCAGCGGGAGGGACAGGGGACAGCTGCCGCTCCCCGGGGGTCGCACGTCCTGCCCCGGTGTCGCGGCTCGGGGTGGGGCCGGGCCTGGTTGACGTCGGATAAACGGGGGCTTCTGATGGCCCCGATGGCAGAACATCAGAGGCTGGGGACGCTGTGTCCCTGGGGGTGCAGGAGCCCTTCGGAAGTCACAGGAACCGAGGACGCCTCTGAGTCCCAAAGATGTCGAAACCAGCGCGACTGGGAGGATGTTGATCCCGGCTTTGGTGGGAAGGGGGCTTAAAATCCCGGAATCACAGAGTTGGGAAGCTTGGAAAAGACCTTTCTGACCGTCAACCACCACCACGAGCACCGCTAAACCTTGTCCCCAAGTGCCACCTCCATGTGTTTTTGAACACTTCCAGGGAAGGGAATTCCACCACTGCCCTGGGCTGGACAACCCTTTTTGTGAAGAATCTTCCCCAGTTTCCAGTCTGAACCTCCCCTGGTGCAGCCTGAGGCCGTTTCCACTCATCCTGTCCCAGGTCCCCTGGGAGCAGAGCCCGATCCCTGCCTGGCTGCCCCCTCCTTGGTTTCTCCAGGAGCCCCACAAGCCCCAGGGGTTCTCCAGAGGCAGAGGGGAAGCAGCTCCCAGGTGTTTGCAGCCACGAGGTCGGGATTGCTGCTGTCGGGGTGGTCGGTGACTTCGGGTGACAGAGAGTCCCCCCAAAGCCCTGGTGGAATTGTCCCTCCTCACCCCGAGCTCTGCCAGGGCTCCCCAGGAGGTCCCTGCTCTCCTGGGAGTGGATTCCTTGGGATCCAGAGGTTGCTCCGCAGCTGATCCGGTGCCAGGCTGGACGCGGGAGTGGGGCACAGAACATAGAAATGGGATTTTTGCCAGGGTTTTTATGTGTCACAAGGTGCACTTCCCCGAGGTGTTTTGGGAAGATCCCCTACAAACCTCCCTCCATGGGAAGCGCTGATGCCATTTGCTAACGAGCTTGATTAAAGGTGGGCTGCTGGCTCCGGGGATGGAATTTTTACATTAATTTCCCTTTAGCAGCTCTTTGACTGAATCCTAAATATTGTGGGCTTTAGAGCTGACCTTCCTAGAACTGAGCAAACTCCCCTGCCCTGTGTAATTGTTGTAAGCTTTAATTATAAAATTAATTAAAATTAGGATTATTAAAAAGTAGTCCTTTGCTTATGCACACCTATGTATGTAAATAATATTGTTATTAACCGATAGAGAATGGAAGTGGATTTGGGGTTTTTAATGTCTGAATGCTGTTCATTATCTTCATTTATTTTGGGAAATCTACTTCATTTCAATAGTTCAGCTCCAGAACCTGTGAATATTTTGAATTCAGGGCCAAACTTCCTAAAAAACCTGGAACTGAAGTGAATCCGAGCACCGTGAGTACGGGAGTGGATCCAGACGCTTCCTGCGACACCCACAAAGATCTGGGGAGATCTCCAGATCTTCCCAGTGACCGGTGGGCTGGGGCAGATCCTCGGTGGCTTTGGCAGGAGCTCCCACAGCCACACGGCCCAGAAAACTTCCCTGGATCGTTTCCCAGCGTCTCCCACCTTCCATTCCCTCCTCCTGCTTAACGAGCTTCTGAGAAAAGCCTGGACAGACGGGTTATTGCTCCTGAAATGACTGCAGATAATTACAGAGAGATTAACGGCCTCTCCTCCAAGAGCCACCGACGGCTTCAAGTGCCATTGACCTTTCCAGGAAATGGGAATGAGGAAAGGCAGCGGGACACGGGTCGGATAAACAGTGTGGAATTTAGAGTCCTTCAAAGTTCTGGGCAGGGCAGGGCTGCTGAGGTTCCCTGGATTCACCCCATGGCACCCCCTCACTGCTCACCAGAGATAGCCGGGAATGGGGAAAGTGGGAAATGCCTCATTGGCAGCGGAAAAAATGCCCTGGGAATGAGGGAAAGTGGAGGAAAACACCAGTGGGGATCACCTGCCTGGCACCTGAGAGAGGACCCATCCTGCCCGTGGTCTGGGCTTTGGCCATCCCTGGGGAAGGAGGGTCCCGAAGGCACAGCGAGGAACTCCAGGCTGCCCTCGCTCCGGGATTTGCTGGATCACTTCCATAGCTTGGTGGCCAGCGCAGGGACGAGCCAGGAAAAACCAGAATTCAGTGCAGGTGGTGGCAAGATCACAACTGGGCACTGCTGAGCTCAAAGTCACCCCTGAGCCCGGGCCCTGCAGGAAGAGAAGGTCACGGATGCCATCCAAGAAAACTGAGGAATCCCTGTCCCTGCGAGTCCCCACTGCCTAAAGAAGATCTGAGCCCTCTTTGATGAGTTTTGCAGTGGCACCTCCAGCACGGATGTGGAGGAGGCTTGGAACGAACCAGCTGAGTTTTGGAGCTCTGCCCATTGGAGCCACCCCCGAGAGACAATTAAACGAAGGATGGAAAATGCTTCAGGAGCACTGGAATTGGGCCAGGGGATGTCCCTAACGGGTGGTGGGAACCCTGGAGGTTGGCAGTCCCACCACAGCCTGGGACAGCTGCCTCTGGGTCAGGCACTGGGTTTTGATTTCTTGGTGTCCCCAAAAAAGTTTGAGGAAGACGAGAATTGTCCCATTTTTAATTCCCTGGCTGCTTCAAGGGAATTCTGAAGAGAGGGTGGGAAGAGCACTTAGTGCACATGTGCAGAGCTGGCTTTTGAAAGGAACCATCAGCTAAAAATCCATCCATCCATCCATCCATCCATCATCCGTCCATCCATCCATCCATCCACCCTCCATCCATCCATCCGTCCATCCATCCATCCATCCACCCTCCATCCATCCATCCGTCCATCCATCCATCCATCCACCCTCCATCCATCCATCCGTCCATCCATCCATCCATCCACCCTCCATCCATCCATCCGTCCATCCATCCATCCATCCACCCTCCATCCATCCATCCGTCCATCCATCCATCCATCCACCCTCCATCCATCCATCCGTCCATCCATCCATCCATCCACCCTCCATCCATCCATCCGTCCATCCATCCATCCATCCACCCTCCATCCATCCATCCGTCCATCCATCCATCCATCCACCCTCCATCCATCCATCCGTCCATCCATCCATCCATCCACCCTCCATCCATCCATCCGTCCATCCATCCATCCATCCACCCTCCATCCATCCATCCGTCCATCCATCCATCCATCCACCCTCCATCCATCCATCCGTCCATCCATCCATCCATCCACCCTCCATCCATCCATCCGTCCATCCATCCATCCATCCACCCTCCATCCATCCATCCGTCCATCCATCCATCCATCCACCCTCCATCCATCCATCCGTCCATCCATCCATCCATCCACCCTCCATCCATCCATCCGTCCATCCATCCATCCATCCACCCTCCATCCATCCATCCGTCCATCCATCCATCCATCCACCCTCCATCCATCCATCCGTCCATCCATCCATCCATCCACCCTCCATCCATCCATCCGTCCATCCATCCATCCATCCATCCATCTATCCATCCATCCCTCCATCCATCCACCCATCTGTCCATCCTGAGTTGCCAGAGCTCCAGGAGCATTTGGACATTGCTCCCAGGGATGCCCAGGGTGAGATTTTTGGGGTGTCTGTGCAGGGCCAGGAGTTGGATCCATGATCTTTGGGGTTCCTCCCAAGTCAGGATATTCCAGGATTCTCTGCTGGAGGGGATGTGCTGGGGGGACAGCGTGGAGCTCACCCCAAGAGCCCAGGGAGGGTCAGGTGACACGGGGGGGACAGAGCAGCTCGGGGCAGGGGTTGTCATCCCACTGGAGAGGAGCTGCAGTGACACTGATGGAGGGAAGAAAAAAATCCGGGGAAGAGGAGTTGCCTTGTAAATCAAGGATGGCCCGGGGGCAGAGGCAGTCACGCGTGTTAGGGCTGACTGGGCCATGTGAGGGGCCTCAATGGGGCTCTGTGAGGGGACACTGGGCCCTCTGTGAGGGCTGCACGGCCCCGCAGAGCCGCTGGGTCACAAGCACCGCATGTGACTGGACACTGCCACCCCAGCACGGCCAACCCCTCGGGATGGGGCGTGAGGGACAGGGGTTTGGGGAGACCCTCCCTGCTCCGTTAATTAAGCACGAGAGGCAGGGAGGGAATGGAAATGGGGCTTTTTTTAGAGGGTTTCATTACAAAAATGCTCCCAATATCCCACTTTATTAAATGTTGGTTTCTGGGGAGCTTTGTGGGCTCCTGCATGCACACAGGAGCTCTGCAAGGTGGTTCTGCTGCCATGGACAGCTGAGGACAAGGATTTCCTTGTGGAGACTCCTCATCTGTCACCCACAGGTCTCCTCTGGGGTTCAGGAAGGGAAAGCAGCACGTGGGCAGGAGCTGATGTCCTCTGATACCTGCTGAACACATCACGGGATGGTTTGGGTTGGAAGGCACCTTAAGGGTCATCCACTTCCCACCACGGGGATGCCACCCACCAGGCGTGGGAGGTTCCTCCACGCTGAGGTGTCTCTCCACCAATGAAAGCACCCTGGAAACACTCGTGGGGCAGCCCTGGAAGGAAGGACCTCATTCAGAGGGCTGGGATGTCCTGAGAGCCTCACCACCCGTCTGTCAGAAGGGCAAAACGAGGGAAGGAAGGAGCCCCACCAGAGGGAAGTGGAAGGAGATGTCTTGGTGCTCTGACAAAGATCTGCAGGAGCAAACGCTTCCTGCACTGAGCCAGGAACTTCAGCACAGTGAGAAAAACTCCTGGAGCTTTCCAGGCTCTTCTGCGTGCTTCCCCATCAGCCAGCTCTGCTCTTCCTCACCTGGAGGAAATCCTCCACCAGGGACCCCCGGAAGGCTCCCAATCCATCACCACTCCCCACCCACCATCAGCTCTCCCAAACCCCCCAGCAGGGATTTCTCCATCTCCTTCCTATCCCCGCTGGGCTGGAGATGTCCCAGCCTCCAGAGGCTTCATCCAGCTGCTCCATAAGGCTTCGCATCCCAGGTTTTTCCTGCGGCAGGTGCAGCCTCCCAAACCCGGACACGGTTTGTCTGCCCCAGGGCAGTTTGCTCCGGAGGGAGAACCAGCCTGCAGTCCTTGGAGGCGGGAAGATCCCGCAGGGAGCTGCTCTCTGCTCCAGGTCAGGCAAAATCCAGCAGGAGAGGAAGCGAGTCCTGCAGCCAGGGGCTGGTTCCCAATCCTGGGCGGGCTGGAACCGCTTTATCCCTCGTCCCAGCCACAGTGGGGGCACCAGACTGACCAGAATCCTCCTCGGATTGCTCCAGGCTTTCACATCCTGCCTCCCTGGGATGTGCCTGCTATCCCTGAATATCCCAGCGATGCATTCGTCATGGGCATCTTTATTTATATACCTAAATTAAGATCCCAAGCCTGCTTGCTAATTAGCGGGAGCTCTGAATCTCCTGGCCCCGCATTTCCCTGTGGAGACCCCACAACTCTCGTGGCTGGGCTGGCCAGCATTTCCAGGGGTGCAGGGGAAGGTGGTGAGGTGATTCCCCTCCAGTTTTAGGGAACTCTGTCCCGTCTGTGATGCTCCAGTAAAGGGGTCTCACTGGTGGGGGGCCGAGATGAGCCCCCAGCGCTTCCCACTTGAGGAGGGGAAAGCAAGAGTAGAATAACAATTCCAAACAAACCCCAACATCCCCCCCCAGACTCGGAGGGGACAGTGGCAGTGTTTAAAGGGAACGCTGGGTCCTGCTGTTTATTTTAAGCTGGAAGCCAAGAGGCTCCTGCCGGTGACTTCAAAGAAAAGTTTGTTTCTGTGTTCTGCTAATTACCAGAACACCCAGACCCCATCCCTGGGGCCCGGGGCGTTGCAAGAACATGGAAAGGTTAATTGAAGGCAAAGGGAAAAGGAGAATCCCGGCTTTAACCTTCCTGGGCTGCCCTTGTTATGCTGACAGTGTGGTGCAGGCAGATTTAATGACTCCTCATTACCCTGCTACCTAATTAACCTCGCGCCCTGAAGCGCAGAGAGGCTGAGAAAGAGCTCCCTGCCCAGGAACCCCCTCTGCCAGCAGCCCCCGGGGTTAAAGGAGACATCTCCAGCAATGCCAGGCTCACATCCTGCCTGCATTCCAGACAGCCCCTGTGGCACAGAGCAGGGCAGGGCTGGGATGGCTCCCTGGGGTCGGATGCCGGGAATCTCTTCGCCGTCATCCCAGTGGGATGGGAGCAGGGTGGCTCCCAGGGACAGAGCTGGCACCGGGCTTCCAGTGGGACAGGGGAGACTCCAGCTGGTCACGGCGAGGGTGCTCCAGGGCTGTGTGAGGGTCAGGAAGGTGGTGTGGGAGCACAGACCCGGAGAGCTGCCCCTGCACCCTCCGGGCAGCTGCCCCAGGACCACGGAATGGGCGGGGATGGAAGGGACCACAGTGGGTCCTCTGCTGCAACCTCCCTGCTCAAGCAGGGTCAGCATCTGGAATGTCACTGCAGGGGCTTGGGGTTGTCCTGCAGGGAACAGGAATCTGCCAGTTGTCCCAGTTAATGGGGGAAAATTGTTACCTGTTCTCTTTGCTGGATCGGCTCCTCTCTCCCCTCTTACCTCAAGTGTTGGTGCAGGTGACATCAAGGACTGGCCCCTTGATTTCACCTCCAGAAGGCTGGAGAGGGATTTCCCCTGAGGGCATGGAGAGCTATCACAAGGCAGAAGGGCCTTAGGCTGAAGGAGGGCAGGGTTAGGTGGGATATTGGGAAGGAATTGTTCCCTGGGAGGGTGGGGAGCCCCGGGCACAGGGTGCCCAGAGCAGCTGTGGCTGCCCCTGGATCCCTGGCAGTGTCCGAGGCCAGGCTGGACACTGGGGCTTGGAGCAGCCTGGGACAGTGGGAGGTGTCCCTGCCATGGCAGGGGGGGGACCGGATGAGCTTTAAGCTCCCTTCCCACCCAAACCATTCCATGATTCCATGACCCACACTTCCAGCAGAGCTGGTGGGAGCTGCCATTGCTTGGTGGGACCTGGCCCTGCCTCTGAGAGGGGACAGCTCTGTCACCTGTGAGAGCTGAGCCACCAACACGAGACCAGTCGGTGCAGGTTTGGCATTCATGACGGGAATTGCGGTTTATTTCTTGGTGCCACAGCCTGGAACAAGCCCAGGAGTGCTAAACATGGATAAGGAGCACGGACACCGTGTGTCCAGTGGGAATGCTGAACATCTTGGTCCACTTCTAGGAGCAGCTGGGCACCCCTGGAAGAACCGGGGCAAAGGATGGGCAGCGGAGAGAGAAGGAGCCGGAGCAGGAGCGTCTCCATGGGCCACGGCCACGTGATGGGCCAGAAATGCAGAGGCCAGAGCCGGAGGGAGATAAATCACCCCGAGCCCCCCCGAGAGTGCAACGGTCTGCGGGGCTCGTCCGGGCTCTGATGTGTCACTGAACCGCGCAGAGGGAAGGCCCGGGCGGAATTCACTCTCCGGGACGTTTAACTCGCGTCCAAGGCGCCGGGCCGCTCGCATCCTGNGCTCCCGCGGCTCCGCGCGCGCTGCACCGGGCCTGCCCCTGCCTTCCTCCTCTCTTCCCTCCTCGGAAACTTTGGGATTGTTGCTGCTGGACAAGGAGAAAGTGGCTCCCGGGGCCAACATCTGGGGGTGGTGGGGCCAGCCTGGAGGGGACAGGGAGGCTGCAGGGTGGTCCAACCACCCTGTGGGGTGGCCTTTCGGGGAGGTGGGTGTAGGGCCCATCCCAAACGGCCAGGCCATCACCCACCACTGGGGTTTGTCCATCAGTCGTGTCCATGTCTTCCCTTTCTTTAGGCACTGGGGATTTTTAGAACGGTTTGGATTGGAAGGGGCCTTAAAGCTCGTCCCATTCTGCTGTCCCAGGCTGCTCCAAGCCCTGTCCAGCCTGGCCTCGGACACTTCCAGGGATCCAGGGGCAGCCAGAGCTGCTCTGGGCAGTGCCAGGCCCTCCCCACCCTCACAGGGAGCAATTCCTTCCTCTCCTTGCGCTCTTGCCGAGGTGAGACGTCCAATCCCACCGCAGCTCGTTCCCGGTGCCCTGCCGGCTGTCCCGGGGGGATGGATCACATCCCTTCCTTCCTTTCCGCTGGAGTGCCGAGACCTCTCCCTGGCCTCTCCAGGGCCGGCAGGAGCAGGCTGCAGGGACAGACGCGCTCCAGGTCCTGTCCCACACCCGGAGCAGGGGCTGACCGGGAGCTCCGGAGGGAAGGGTCCATCCCAGCCCTGCCCCTGCCGCGGATAAACCGCGGGATCCCCCGCAGGGAGTTAAAAGCCCTGTGGATGTGACACTTGGGGACACGGGTCAGGGTGGCTTTGGCAGCGCCGGGGGAGTGGTTGGACTCGGTGATCCTAAAGCTCTTTCCCAATAAAATATTCCGGGATTCCACGAGAGCAGCCCTGGCCGGGGGCCGGTGCTGGCCAGAAGATGGTGCTGGTAGGAAGGGGATGAAGCCCTGGCTCCGCTCCTCTGCCGAGAGGAGAGCTCAGACCTCTCCTCTCCTTCCCCCTCCTCCTTCCTCGAAAGAAGCCCTGTAAAAATAACCGGGCACGTTTAATGGTGCCGGTCCCACCCCGCAGCAGCCACCGGGTTATTTATTGCATCCAGCGGGGTCCCGAGAGCTCAGCTGCCGTAACCGAGAGCCGGGAGGCTCCGGCAGCTCCTGGGCAGAGGGTTCTCTAATGGAAGCACAGCCCTGATGGATAATGGGCTTAAGCTGATTTATTTTTTCCCAGGATCCTTCTCAGAACATCCTCCGGGCTGGCCGGGCCGTGGGGTAACTCTGGGGATCTCCCCCCGAAAGCAGCGCGGGGGGGACACCCCACCCTGGGGAAGGGCTCTTTTGGGGTGTCCTTCGGGCGAGGGCTGGGACAGGCCGGGCTTGGTTTGTTCTGCTGCACTTCGGGGCACGCTCTGTCCTTCCTGAGCTGCGGGGGCTGTGGGGCCGCAGGGGCACCTCGGGGGCCCCTGGAGCTGCTGCTGCCCCTGGCTGCTCCCCGGCTGCCCTGCCCGCGGTGTCCGCAGTCCCACAGGGAGCCCCGTTCCCTCTCCAGGGGGATAACCTGTCCCTGTGCCAAGCACAAAGGCACCAAAGCCACCAGCCGTCCCAGGGCAGGCTCCTTCCCTCCTCCCCACACCTGGGCAGGAGTCTGGCTTCAGGGAGTCGTGGAACGGCTTGGCTTGGGAATGACATCAAAGATCCTCTCATTCCATGGGCAGGGACACCTTCCACCGTCCCAGGCTGCTCCAAGCCCCATCCAGCCTGGCCTTGGGCACTTCCAGGGATCCAGGGGGTACCCAGAGCTTCTCTGGGCAACCTCACTGCTTGGGCCTCCCCACCCCCATTGTAAAAATACTTCTTCCTCATATTTAATGTAATCCCGACGCTGTTTTAGTTTAAAATCATCGCCCCATCTCCGAGGTGTGAGCGGGGCTGGGATGTGCCCCAGGATCGTGGGGGAGTGGCTCTGGGATCCGGGCTCCAGCTCCCGACCTGCGGAGCCGAGCAGCGATGCTGGAGGGGAAAGGCCGAGCTGAGCCAAACCCGGGTTGTATCCCTGCCCATCCCCAATCCCCACGGGCCGAGGGCTCCTCCCAGCTTGGGTAGTGCCAGCGTTGGGGACCGTGCCCTTTCCGTGGCCGGGTGCCCCCACGCTCCCGCTGGGCAGGGGCAGAGCGGGGGCTGAGGGGCGCTGACCCTTCGGGATGGGGGTTGCGGAGCGGCTGGGAGCAGCCTGGAATTTATTCTGAGCTCGCCAGAGAATGAAATCATCCTGCTGCAGGCTGAGGGTCGATGGCTGTGGCTCTCCGAGCCCTCAGCACCCCCAGGTGAGCGGGTGGCAGCCGGTCCCGGGCGCTGTGTGACACCGGGGGCAGCCGGCAGGGCGGGGACCGTCCCTCCCCGTGCCCCAGGGCTCCTGCAGCACCACTGTCCCTTCTGGAGGGGGGATACTCAACTCTGGACATCCTTCCAGCTGCAAACCAGCTCCGCTGGGATCCCCGGGCCTATTATAGGCTGATTAAATATTAAAACAATTCATTTTGTACTTAAACTGTTCCGAAGGCTCCTGCTGACGAGGACTTTGAAGTCTGCGGCGCAAGGCTTTGCTCTCGTTTCCTCCCTGCTCCGTCCCCTCCTTCCACACCTTCTCCCGGGCAGGGAGGGAGGGCAGGGCAGTCCTGGCCGGGTCTGGCTGTCCCAGGGGATGGGGTCTCGCCCGAGGGCGTGGAGGGTGTGCTGGTCCTTGTGTGGGAGCTCGCTGGGCACTGCTGGAGCAGGAGGAAAGCTCTGAGTGCCGGTCCCAGGGGCCGGGAGGGACCTCGGAGAGAGCTGAGCAGCTGCCTGGGTGTGGGTGCTAAGGGAGAAGGGGCAGTGAAGGCTCTCACCCGGTCCTGCCGTGCCCCGGGAGCTGAGGGCAGCATTTTCGTGGCAGGGAGGTCCACGCTGGTTTTCCCGTGCTGCTCTCTCCAGGGACTCCAGGAATCGTTTGATACCCCCAGGACCTGAGCCTGGAGCACCCTAAACCTGGGTGCAAGGCCCTGGTGACCCCCAGGCCACGGTGTCCTGCCCTGGGTGCCAAGGGGTCCTGCAGGGAGTGGCAAAGGGCATTCCTAGGTGGGCGGGGATGCCCCGGGGGTGGGATGGGATGGGGTGAGCTGGTGCCTGCACCAGAGGGATTGGGGATGGAGATGGGGGAGAGGCACCCAGGGGTCCCTGACAGTCCCTTCGAGGGGTGGGGTTGACTGAAGGAAGGGGAGGACAGCGCCTGGGAATGAGGGATTGCTCCTGGGGGTGAGGGACTGCTCAGGGTCTGCTGGGGGCGAGGTCCAGGGTAGGACCCCAGCCCTGGAAGGACCTTTGGGCACCTCAGGGCTTCAGTTTCCACCTCCAACCTCCGTTTGTCCGCCTGATCCCAGCTCAGGAGCCCCAGGCTCTGGAGGACCTGGACCTCCTGCGGCCCCTGCAGAGGGAGGAAAAGGTGAGTGGCGAATCTTTCGCCTCCCCAGCTGGGTCTGGCCTTCTCCCCGCTTCCCTCCCCCTTCCCCATCCCATCCTTTACATCTGTTGGATGTGAAATGCAGCAAACTCTCAGCAGAGCTCATTACTCCGGGCCCAGGGCTCTGAGCGGGGCCGAAAGGTCCTGCTCGTAATGATTCGGAGGTGATTTGTATTTAAGGCGCTCGGCTTTCAGATGCTGCCAGGGGGAGGGGAAATTAAATAATTGAAAGCTGTGGGGAAGGGGAAGGAGAGAGCCCTGGGTGGAGGGAGAGGGCCGGAGTTCCTCCTGGGCCAGAGGTGCTTCGCTTCACCTGCACCGCTCGCGTGGGCGCAGGTGTGGAGGGATTGAGGGAAACTTTCCTCTGGTCCACGNGGGAAGGCCTCCCAGCCCCTCTGTGAGTGGCATCTGTTTATAGCCATGGCCCTTCCCTGGTGGTTTAGCCTGGCTTAAAATAATTAAAAAAAAAAAATTAAAAAAATATATCTTTTACGGGAGGAGGAGGAAGGGGGGAATGAG
>VZRQ01000149.1:431945-495212 GCA_013397975.1 Machaerirhynchus nigripectus | reverse complement strand
GAGCCTTGGCTTGCAGCTAGAACTTATCTCTCTGTTGGTCACATGATCTCTGCTGGGCAGCAGCCAGGAGCTGGTTTCGGCTGTAGCTGTAAAAAGTCCATCTCTGGCTGCCCTGGAGAAGGCAGGGGGTCATCACGGCCCTCACAGAGCCGTGGGTCTCGCCCCAGCCCCTGCCGGGGCTCAGTGGTCAGGCCCGGCCAGGCCCAGCCAGGCCCAGCCAGGCCCAGCCAGGCCCTGCCTGGCCTGCCGGCCAGAGCCCTGTTACCAGCCCGAAAGCCGGAAGGAAGAGAGATTTCCCGGGCTTCCACCTGGTTTAAATACGTGAATTTCGAGAAGCGCTATTGGTCTAAACAACTGTCCATCAACTCAGGTTCAAACCATCACATATACTTAAGAACTAGGGAACAATAATTCTATTAAAATATAGTTATTTTCAATTAATGTGTATATATTAATTCCTCATAGGATGGTCATACAAGATGCCATGATAATGTGAGGCATGATTCAAGAAAATCTAAGTGTACTTGTTCCTATAGAACAAGAAGAAATATTTCTATTCCAGAAGCCACTAAGCTGATTTAGTATATAATGTGTGTGATTCTTGTTGCATGTGTGTTTCTACAGGTTACAGTTTAAAAATCCATGTGGGACAGAGTGATGTATATATATATAGACTAATTCCAAGACCCCACAAACAGAGAGGACACACTACCCAGAAGGTTTTCAAGGAGCAGGCTTTAGTATAACACAGTATGAATAGAATGGCTCTGACTGTTCTTAATTAAAAAAGCTTATTTTCCTACTTCATGCATATAAATTCATCTTATTTACCCATACACAGTGTTGGGCAAGAGATCAAATGGGTAAAAACTGGCTTTGAATCAAACAAGGATCAGAAATACAAGATGAATTATAACAAAAAGGTCTGTGATAGTTTCGAGCAGAATAGCTATAGCAGGATCAAGAGGCCTAAGTACTTTTTAAACGACTTGATTAAGTTTATGAAAGGGATTATATGACACGGTTGTCTGTGATAGCAGGTGCTGCATCCAGGCAGTTCATCATAGGAACAAAGGAAACAGGATTAGGAAGAAATTATTACAATAATCTTATCTGCAATTCTCAGATACATGTCCTATGGTTAGGAGGTGTGGAGCAATGACAGTCTTCTCTGTCTAGCAGCAAGAAGAAACGAGCTGGAGTCAGCTTGCATTCCCTTTCTTATTATCCATAGCTCTGATCATTGGATTTGATGATTTGTTTGGATTTTGTGCACCTTTAAGGATGGGGTTGACAAAACAGTTATTCAGAGGGTATTTAAGGAAAATATCAATAGATTTAAGTACAGAAAGCTAGGGGTCAATATAACTGCAGCAGACATTGTAAGGTGCTGATTATGTTTGCCTGCAGGTAGAAAAAAGGACAGTGTCAGAGAAATTAAAATCTAAAAAAGTAACTCTTCAGAGGTCTCATGTACCCTTAGGTTTAAAACTGAATTTTCCATTACTTGAAGGAGGAATAGTCTCTGTTATCCCATGCTGACAGAATTTTATGTTTGAGTACTGCTACTGTTGATGTATACCCTTTGCTCTAGTGTTTTAAAAGATGCTTCTGGGCTGCAATATCAATCAGCAGTATTCTTTAGAAATGTCAATAGCTGGCATATTAGCACTTCAAATCTATACCCCTTATAAATGGGGACTACTTGACATTCATTCTGTACCACACAGCAATACTTAGATGGTGACACTATATAAGAGAGTGGAGAGAGAACAAATATAAACTTTGAATTTTTGGAAAGTGCACAAGGACTTCTGGAGTTGATAGTTTCCAAAAGGAATGGAAAAACAGTGTGTGAACAAAGTTCTGGACCGACTGAAATCTGGGAAGGGGGGCCTTGCTACTAAATTCAAAGGAATATGGGTTTCATAAAAAACAGATACTTAAGAAAGTGCTTGTCTTAGATTGTGTACTTAAGGAATATTAATTTTCCTGCAGCCTTGGTATTTAAAGTAGAAATGTGCCACAGCATGTAAGAATAACATTTTTTCTTAACTATTTAGACTAAATTCTTTGGATTAAAGATCTGTTATTGTGTTTGTACTCTGAAAAAACAGATTCCATTTTCTATTAGTTTTATTAGTGTTACTGTATGCTTTAAACTCTTGACTCAGAATGTTAATGATACCAGTAATTATAGACTTGTTACTTATAATTAATATCACGTGGATATTCGTCAAGGCAATGGGGTCCAACCCAGTAATAACACCGCTAGTAATATAATAAAACACAATTTCTTGCCTCAAACCAAGTAAATTGCTTAAAACACAATATTTCCTGGCCTCTGTCCTTTACAGCAATGTAACTTTTTGGCAAGTTAATATCTAACATCCATTCTACATCTTCTGCTTATAACAAAGCCACATTCTTAAAGAAAACCCCATCAATAAACTTTGGAGTGAAAAAAAAAACAAAAAAACAAAACACAATAAAGCCACTTCACAATTCTCATAACAAAAATTTCTACAGTAGTGGGATTATGTGAGGAACTTCACAAACACAAAATTTCTGCTCCTACTGTCACCACTGAATAAATTAGGGTATGTCCACAGTACACTAAAAGATTAAATCTGTATGGAAATAACTAAACTACATTTATGCTAGCAAGATTATATATTGGTTTGTTTGCCCATGTCAGTACCCTGATAGTGCTGGAAGCAGTTCTGTCAGATTTGGAAGACTTTAGTTCATCAAGTAGCAGCTCAAGTAGGTGCTTTCCAAGTAGTGCAGTGTCGCTCTCAGGAGCTGTGCCCTCTGTGCTCATCTCATGAAGTGACTGTGCCTTCTGCCATTAAGGCTCACCCATAATGAAAGAAGGAGACATTGCTTGGTGACTTTGATGCCATCCAAAAGTCCAGTCTCTCTGGTTCTATTCAGTGTGGCTGCATGCACTTGAGATCGTCATGGTTTAGCTGCACCATTTTTAGAAAGTTTATGCAATGGCATCGTGCTCCATCCTAAGCTGAGATAAAGAGGTATTTTGATTGGTATCCAAGCTATCTGAAGGCAATTTTCACAATTCACAAACTAGAGGCCAGACTACAACAAGCTGAAAACCAGTTATTAGATTATTTTAGCTCAGTGGACTTACACAACCATTTTAAATCAATGGACTTAAAGCAGTCTCACTGCTTAAATTAACATTTCATGTCAACTTTTATCTTACGCTGATTTCTTCAGCATCTTTTATAATCAGTTTTGATTTGCCTATATTACACATTTTCACCTATTTGACATCCTTGCAAGATATTTGAATGAACTGCATTTTAATGAACTGTGCTGGAAAATCCATTTGTCTTCAGTTCTGCCATTTTTGTTCACATCTATAATCAGCTAATATAATTAGACTAGCCCAAGAATGAAGTGCGGCTTAACATAATGGTTGCTCTGATGGTCCCTAAGGGATGAAGCCAAAACAGTGATTCCACAACACAGTCATGACCAGAGTTCAGGGAACCCGACTCTCCATCTGACTCAAACAAACAGACTTGGCTGTAGGACAAGCTGTAATGTGTGGATTCAGCAATGGTTTCACTGGTGCATTGATGAAAATAAAGAGCTTACTCTTGACTTTTTGTTAAAGGATTTGGATACAGGCACGATTGTTTGGATACAGGCATCATTATCAGTTTGGCAGACCCCCAATAAGGAGCCAATTCAGTTTTGTTATGGCTCAACAATGGTTGTCAGAGGCATGTGGAGGAGGGGTGCACATGTGCCACGTGCAGGAGACAACTAGAAGAAGCCTTGTCTGTGGGAGGACTTCACCTGGCAACACCTCCCATGAGGCAGAGAGTAGGAGACACTGTGGAGGGGCTTCCCCAATAAAGTTGCGAAGAGCTGTCCACCAAAGTATGGCACAGGAAGGCTGGACTGAACCAGTGGATCCCTGCTAGCAGGCAGACTTTGGGAGGGGCCAGGGGTGTGTAAAAACCAACTGCATTGCTGCTCACTGGGGCTCGCTACTGTTCACCGTTCCCGCTCGCTCCCTCTTTTGCCCTGGCCCCAGCCTACCTGCTTGTCTGCCTTTTGGCTCTCCTGTCCTCTCTGGCTGGCCCTCACACCTGTCCTGCCATCCTGTGCCCCTGACCACCTCCTTGCTGCCTGAGAGAAACGAACTGCCAATTCTTTAAAGTGGAAAGTTTATTAAATAGGAACAATTAGGGTCTCTGCGGTGGGCTACCATGCTGGATGCCTGACCACCATTGAGCAGAGCGGTCAGAGACCTAGAGATTCTAAGGGTTTTCCTTTTTATACCCTCCCCCCAAGCACCAACCCTCTCCCAAGAGTCTTCCCTCCAAAGGTGTGTTGATTAGAGTATGCTGGCTTGCCATCCTGATATTTGGTCCGTCTGAATGGGGTGATGCCAGTGCATGGAATGATTGGCTGTTCTTCTTGTCCAATTTAAACTCTCAGTTTATTCCTTCATTATAATTTCCTGATATCACCCCTTTTCTAGAAAACTCCTCTCATTCCTGTCAATTATTCCACTCCTAACACTAATGCAGAGAATAAACCTGACACTACCTTCCCCCTAAACCTTATTAACACCCAATCAATTTTAATAATAACTTTACAACACATCAACAATTAATCATGACTTTAAATTAACAGTGAACTGTAGCTTCTTGTTAACTGCAAACGTTCAAACCCTTCACTGTTCGGGCCCACAAAAGCCAACCCTCCTTGTTTATTCATAACACTGCATGACTGCCCCATGTCCTTGCCTGGGCTGTCTGCATCCAACTATGCCGCACCCATCCAGCCGTCAGTGCCCACCCTGTTGCCCCAGTCCAGCTGATGGCCGTGACCCTTCCAGGGTCCTGCTCCTCCTGCCCGAGCGCCCTCTTAGGGCGTCTCCCGTGCCGTTTCCACAGAAGCCACCCTGTGGAGCCGTGCCCCCTCCAGGAGCTGCGCAAGCTTGCTAACACCCGCCCATCCACAGGCAGGCAGTGCGTACACCCCACTGCCACCCAGACACTGACAGCACTGCCCTGAGTCACTGGTGGTAACACCCTCTTTTTCTCTCGACCCCTCTCCCTCTCTCTCTTCTCTCCCCCAGTCCTTTTCCATTTTTCTTTCTTCTTTTCTGTCTCTTCTAGCCCTCTTTCGCTTGGGCAACTCCTTTTCCTTCTTTTTGTTATCAATAAACGGTTCTCAGATACGAGGTTTGCCTCGTTTGGCTTCATTCCGTTCCCAACCATCCATTTTTAAAGGAACTCCTCGCAGTTTCCCATAGTGGAATGCAACACCCCCTCTCCTGACTTCATTTATAGTTTCTGTTCTCAGATGTTACCCTTTAGCCTACAAGGACAAAGCATTAATGTGCAGTGCTCCTGAATGTATTTTTAAGTTTTTCTAAACTCTGTTCATCAGCTTGTGCATACAGCTCATGCAAAACATGAAATGAAGATTGACAGAAGGACACAAGGAGCAGCAAATATGGGGAGAGACTCAGACAGTCTAAGGGAAAAAAAGCAAAAATGTTAAGGGAATGGAACTCAGTAGGTCATGAAAGTAGATCAAGAATAATTATCTATGAAATGCTGCAAGGAACACAGAGGACTCATGAGGATGGAATTTCATGTCAGTAAAATGAAATTTTGAGGATTAATTCCTTTGACTGTTAGTGGAAGTATGTTCTAATTTTCTCACAACATGAATATGAACTACTGTAGATCATTTCAAAGCACAAGTTCAGCTAAATATTGCTAGTACCTTGAAGAAGAGAGGGCTGTTAATTCAGAAATTGAGCATCCTTCTAATAAGGCATGGCTGATATTGAACCTTATTAGGAGACTATATTTTGAAAATTTGGTTTAGGGTTAATGATTCAGACAAATGAAATATGCATGTTTAAAGGAGCCCAATTCACTAAATTAAGTACAAATCACATATTCATAATTTTGTTTTCGTGGTGTGATTTATTCTTCTGAGTTTCACTAATATAAGTGCATTGGTGGATCTTGGCATAGATTGTAGGTTCTCAGGAATATTCCATCTGTCTGGCATGGTGTGTTGTTTTAAACCACCTGCTGTTTTAGCTTTGCTGGAGGGCTGAAACCAGAATCTCAGATTATCAAATCTTCTTTACTTTCCTGAGTGTTGTTTCTGCCATTTGCAGCACTCTTCAAGTGGAAGGGATTACAAGGTCCTCTTGAATTTCTTCTGTAGCATAGCAGTTCTCGTGGATTCCAGATAAAAGAACTGGCTGCCACCAGTTCAGGAGTGGTATCTGACTTGGTTGCTTTTTGAACTATCCCCCTGGTGACTAGGCAGAAATTCAGCCAGCCAGCACATCAAAATCAGATTAAGGTATCTTCTGTCATAGGGGGTGGTGGTATCTCTGGTCTACAGCTAAGTAGGGTAAGAAAGTGTTCATGTTCAAGTTGAGGTTTCTGTGTTGGGTTCAGACCTAGAAGTAAGAATGGGCTTAATGAGAATCTACAGATATCACAAACATGAATATGGTATCTGTACTCTAAACTGAGAAAAAACAGAGGCTGGATCCTGTTATCAAACACATCCTAAATTTCATTTTGGAAGTTTTACCAATTAAATAATGTCAAGGGCATAACCTGTTTAAAATAACCAGAAACACCTTTGAATCCTGCCTAAGGTGACATATATTGTTCTGCTTTTCAAATCATACAGTCATATAAACAATCTATGTTGGAAAAGGCCTCTAAGGTCAACTCCGATTAACCCAGTGCTGCCAAGTCCACCACTAAACCATGTCCTTAAGTACCACATATACCTTTTAAATACCTTCAGAGATGGTGACACAAACACTTCTATGGGCAGCCTGTTCCAGTGCTTGACCAGCCTTTAAACACTGAACAAAAGCATTTCCATTGTTGAGAAATATATTTCTTCCAGTATGTCTCTGAACTTTACGTAAATAATTGTCCTAGGTAAACAAAGCACAAACAACTCATCTCCAAGTAAAATAGCCTTCCCCTGCTTTTTAACCATTTCCATTGCACACATGAACACATCACATTAGCTACAGTCAATAACCAGCCCATCCCCTTGGATTTTTCCAAAGAAGTGTTAGGAGGAAGGAATGGCAGAGAGGAGCTGCTACGAACTGATCTCAAGCCCCCCTGCTCTGTCCCTCTGCTCCAGTTCTCTCAGGAAAAAAAGTAGAGGAATCAGGAGTAGAAGAGTGAAGTTGAAACTGTGAGGAAAAAGGGTATGGGGCAGAAGTTGTTTTAGTTTTAGTCATTCTTTTCTCATCATCCTACTCTGTTTTACTTGGCAATAGTCAAATTAATTTTCCCTGTGTTAAGTCTGTTTTGCCCATGACAGTACTTGATAAGTGCCCTTGTCTTTATCATGATCCATGAGCTTTTCCATACTGTTTTCTTCCTTTGTCTTGTTGAGGAGTGGGAGTGAGAGAGCAGCTAGGGAGGCTTATGGCAGCCGCAGCCAGCCAAGGTCCACCCACCATAAGGAATTACTTTATCTAGCCTCATTGCATTATGTAAGATTCAAGTTCATGGAACAATTTTAGCTGTAAAGTTTTGGTGTTCATTTTTCCACAGCAGTACCTTTTTTTTTCCTCATTCACTTCCTCTCAGATCAGCACTGTTTAAATTGACATATTAGTCACAATTGAAACATCTGACTTAACATGTATGTTTGATGTTATACTAATGTCATGGAGTAATATGCAGGTTTTCCATGTAAAAGAAGCAGCTTTAGGAGGTACTGCATTTGTTACTGTGTGCCATCAGGTTGGAACATGGTCTTTCTCAGTCAGATTTGCAATCTACCTGTATGAATGGATACATTTCGTACAAAATCACAGAATCACAGATTAGTCAGGTTTGGAAGGGAGCTCTGGGGATCACCTAGTCCAACCCATATACCAAGGCAGGGTCTTCTTGAGCAGATTACACAGGAATGTGTCCAGGTTGGTTTTAAATATCTCCAGAAAGGGAAACTCCACGACCTCCCTGGGCAGCCTGTTGCAGTGCTCTGCCACCCTCAATGTGAATAAGTTCTTCCTCATGCTGGGGTGGAACTTCTTGTGTTTTTCTTTATGGCCATTGTTCCTCGTCCTGTCACTGGGGACCCTAAAAAGAGTCAGGCACCATCCTCTTGACAAATGTTTTTGAGATATTTATATTGATTGATGAGATCCCCTCTCATTCTTCTCTTCTCAGATTAAAAAGGCTCAGCTCCTGCAGTCTCTTCTCATAAGAGAGATGCTCCAGAGCCCAACAGAGTCAGTTGCTTAAATTGTTGTGATCTGCTAACTATGACCTTGCAAACAGACAGCTGGGCTTGCCTTGGCCAAAGAAGAAAAAATTTGAGGACCTTGAATATTTTACCTCTCTTCAAGGATGCCAGGCATCTTCCAAACAATACTTTAAAGATATCAGATTTGATTTTGTCAAATTTGATTTTGATGGTGTCATTTTAGGCAGCCTAAAAGTGATCTGTAAGCTATGCCAAAACTAAACTTAATTGACCTTAGACATTGTACTGCCTTTCCTGAGAGGCAAGTTCTGTGATCCAGCAACTAATTTACTACTGAGCTGAAAGGACCTTAACTGTGCAGGTACTTAGGCACTCTATAAGGACAGGGTAATAAACCGTGCTGCTGGAATTAATTGAAGGTGGGCATCTGGATATGCACACATTTGTGAAAAAGATTTCTGATTTTATCTGTCAGGAATTACACAGCTCATCTCAGAGCAGGATAACAATTTCCTCTTGGCTGGTGAATAAATACCCTATAAAATGACTAATGGACTATTTAATTGTCATATCGAAAAGAGCATGGTTGTGACTAATGTGCAAAATAAACCAACTTTGGAAACCTCATACAGTACTTACCAGCCTTAAAGTAATGAAGCATGATGATGAGATCTATACTTGATCCTAACTACTCTGTCATTCATGTCAGTTTTCTTCTCAAGAAATTAAATGCTCTTGCAAGAATGTTCAGAACATGAATGAGCTTGACTCTTATATCTTCTTGACTTATAAATCACCAAATTTGTCCTGAATCATTAAGTTATTTGTTTGAGTCTTAGATACTATCTTGTCCTACTGTGTCATCAGTGAGGGAAATATATTTGCAGAATGACATTTAATTCCAACATTAGAAAGCCTAAAGTAAATAATAATTCTTTGTCTGTTTCAATGGGACATAATTTTGCAGAGTTCCAATGTTTTTAGCTTTCTTTACTTGTACATGTATGTATTAAAATCAGCCTCAGCTAATGAACAAATATATAGCACAGCTGTCAGTTCAAATCCAGACTTTTGATTTGAGACTGTTTAATACACAACTGTAAGCACCTTGTTGGTAGTCTATGTAGAGTGCAGAATCAAGCTACAGGGCAAAAAAACCTGAAAATCATTGCTGTCTGCTCTGTCTGGTATTCCTCAAGGGTGTGAATTATGAAGCAGTTTTCAGGGACTACATTGCTGAAGTTAACACTAATTGATGCTTTTATTAACAGACTTAATAGTAAGATAAAATACTTTTAGGGCCTAATTTAGCAAAACTTTAAAGGGTATGTTTAAATTCTATACAAGACAATTTATAATTGAGTAAGATGTTAACATTTAGTTGACTTCTCATTGCTTTTCACTTTATCTGCTAAATTCAGAAACAGGACCTGTCTGTGGTACAGGGAAGATATAGGATGCTGAAATCCATGTTTTCCCTTCTGTGTGAGCAAAAGTTAATGTGCAGGATTTTAGAGCTCTTCTGGAGCCTGAATTGCCCATGGCAGAAGGATTAGAACTAGATAGTCTTTAAGGCCCCTTCCTACCAAAAACATTCTATGATTTTATGAATTCAAATGAAACACTTGAAAGGAAAAGAAAAAAAATCAAGGAGCAAGATATATGGTCAGCGAACGTAAGTTCTTACAATGTTTAAACCCACAAAAGTCTTACAGTACATTTTTACATATTGGAAAACACCAAGTCAAAACAATTTTTGATTAAACATCTTAGTGAACCATTTTCAAACACATATTTAAATTGTTTGAACTATTGTGACTAGGTGCTGCGTTCTCTAATAATCAGCAAACAGAAAAATAGACAGAAATTGCTTCTAATAAAGTTGTTGTTGTCTATTTTGTCAGGTGTTATATTCTCAATACACTTCCCAACATGTTCTTCAGGTATCATAGTATTTAAACAATTCGGATACTTTCTCATCACCCCTAAGGAATGTGGTTAAAGTTCACAGCTATGGCAGCTGACAGGCACATATCTGTTGTGTGCAGTAATCGCAGATTGATAGTCCTGATGACAATAATATGGCAATTTTCAAAGGCATGAAGCTGACTGAAAATAATTTTCAAAATAGAACCAACTAGAAATAAGCTTTATTTTAAACAAAAGTCAAATATTTTCAGGTTTCTTTTGCTCTGCACTGCCATCAATGTCACTGCCAGCTCCAGATTATCTATCACTCCCCTTCATAAAGTGCCCTATGCTTAATAGTTCAGAATATTTTGCTCACGGTTTGTAGTGTCTGAAGAAAAATTAAATTATAAAGGAGAATAAATCACGACTTTCACGGAAGGGCTCCTGGAATCCAATTCAGTTTAGGTAATGATATATCATTTCTTGCTTTCTGGTTTGGATACTTTAGGTTTCTGACATTGGTTTTCTGCCTGCCTGTTCTATGATATAAAGAAGTCTTTGTTCAAATAGGTGACATAACTTTTCAATTTCTTTCCCTCCCACCCCCACCTACCTGCTGCCATCATCCCCATCAGATTTACAGGTCAAACGTTTAAACTTTCATATGACATTTTTCCAGTACTGACAGCCTTGTGTAAAGGCTCACAGACTATCAGCATCCAGACACAGCAGTCAGAGATCCAGTGCAAACATCACACAAGAGTTTCTTTCTTGACACTGCTAGCAAAATGCATGATTTGACAGTGGGGATCATAAGTCTCATTTAGAGTCACCTCCCTTCAAACCACAAAAAATAGGTCACACTTCAGACACATTGTATCAATCAAGGAGATGAGAACACGGGAGAACCCAAAAGACTTGGGGACGATAGAGGGAAGAGTTTAGAGATACTTTGCTTAGTAAGGTAGGGCACATATCTGGATTAATGGTCATAGGAAAATCTCTGCAGAAGGAATATCTCATATCTTTCCTATTTCTTTTTTCCAGATGTATTTCCTCAAGGCTTCCAAATGCATTACAGTTGCACAGAAAGCTTGACCAGTGCATTCATCATCATTGATCAAGCTGACTTTAGGGATGTCCTTCAGGTGCTTCTAACAGTGATTTGAAACAAATCCTGGCTGTCCTGTGTTTTTTATGGCTCCTTGTGAAGACCAATAATATGAATTTCATTTTAATTCTTCTGTAAGGGATCTTATTTATAGAGCAATTTCTCGTGCAGTGTCTTGTCTCTATGAAATGATTGCCAACTCAGGCAGCAGTTAAAGTTTACTGCTTAGGCCTTCCTTCAAGGTACCATATGGATATTACTCTCTAAAAGTAATTTAGACTTCAAAGTGCTAAGAATGCATTAACCCCTTGCAAGCTGCTCAACTGGAATGTTGACTGATTTTATCAACTGATCTAACTTAATTCAACAAGTCAACAACATTTCCATTCTCTTTCATCTTCAAATGTGGCTGACAATTAACTCTGATCATTAAAACAATGCCAAGGGCTATTTAGTATTAACATTCTTGTGACAAACTATGATGCATTGTTTTGCTAGTATGTTATTCTTTATGCGTATTTGAGCAATGATCAGCTTTTTATTAAGTGCTTCAATCTCCCAAGTAAGATATCAGTAAATAAAGAAGAAATCCATCAAAGAAACTCAAATTTTGAAACTTCAGGAGAAACCCAAATAAATAATCATGTAGCAAGTAGGTTACAATACTGGATATTTCAGTAAAGAATAGGAAGAACTATACTAAAATGTAACATCTCAATCAATCTATTTTAGTATTTTATGGTAGAAGGAGGTTTTTTTTTCCCCAAAGCTACAACTCAGTAGTATGTTCATGTAAAAAATTATGGGCCTTTGTTGTGCTTTATCCCCAGCCAGCCACCAAGGCCCACACAGCCGCTCTTTCACTCTCCAACCAGTGGGATCTGGGAGAGAATTGGAAGGGTAACAGGTAGAGAACTTGTGGATTAAGATAAAGACAGTGTAATATGGGAAAGCAAAACAAGGCATTCATTTACCATTTCCCGTGGGCAGGCAGGTGTTCAGCCATCTCCAGGAGAGCAGGGCCCCATCACTTGTAACAGTGACTCAGGAAGACAAACACCATAACTCCAAACATGGTCCCCTTCCACTTTCTTCCTCCCACTTTATATGCTGAGCATGATGTCACATGGTCTGAAATATCCCTTTGGCCATTTGGGATCATCTGTCCTGTCTTCTCCTGACCTCCCAAGTACCCCCAACTTCCTCTCCAGCATGACAATACAGAAAGCAGAAAAGGCCTTGGCTCTGGGTAAGCCCTGTTCAATAACAAAAACATCTCTGTATTATCAACCCTGTGTTCAACAAAAATCCAAACCACAGCCCTGTGCCAGCCACTGTGAAGAAAATTAACTCCACCCCATAATCTGCACAGCCCTATAGAGTTTCTGTCTCTTTTGCCTTCACCAACCTTTTTCTGGAACAGAAAAAAACAGAATTTGGAATATATATTTGGTCTTATTTATTCAGGCATTCAAACAAGTGAAGGATTCTCTTTTCGTCATTATCCTTGTGTTTCCTGATACCTTGTCAGACTGAAGTGTTATGGTTCATGGTTTAAACATTGTTATGAAGGACCTCTTGCCCATTATTGCAGAACTGTATAAAGAAGCTATGACCACCGAAGCCCACCCCTCCCTCAATATGCCTCCTGACTGGAACTTTGGACTAGGAGTTAAGCCACCTAAGGGAACTTGAGACAATATAAAGGTGATTCTATTGTCCCATTGTCTCAGGTCTAGGCAAAAGTAAACAAGGCTGATGGAGAAGAATGCATCCACAAGAAAGCTAAACCCAGCAGCTGCCCTGAAAGTCATCCCTGGCTGAGTTTGAGATAGGAGAGGCTATAGCTCAAAGACTCATCTGCTGAGGCTGGGTTTGTGCCCACTCCTCCACAACTGAGTGGGGAGGAGAAGAGTTTTGGGTATGTGGTGTAACCTCTGGTCAGAGGCAGTGAACACCCAATCCTCCCTCATACAAACTGGCTCAGTTGTAAACCCCCTACCCCAGGAAGGCCACATCCATGGGACATTCACATGAGAGGCAGCTGAGGGGGCGTCATAATCCATCAAAGACCCCCAAAGTGCTCCCCAGGCTCATTCCTGAGGCCTTGCACCACAACACTGCCTGTGATGCAAAGTGATGCAGCAGATCCAGGGTCTGTTGCAAGAGAGTGTCAAACTTGCCCCCCCTCCTCCAGGGGAAGTATCTGGGCAGTCCCACCTGGCCTGAATGTATATTAACTGAACTCTATGTTTTTGGGGGACCTTTACCACCAAGAAGACTGGAAGAAGAGGATCAATGGGATGCCATCAGGATCCACGGAGTTTTCTACTATTTTCTACTTAGCCTGTCACTGTGTTTCTCTCTCTCCATGTTTTTTCTATCGCTCTCTCTGCCTCACATTTATTGTTAAATAAAATTCATACTCTTGACTTTGACATGTGGTCTTGTTTGAACCTTAATTGGGGCAGAGGCATCTCTCTAATAATTTTAATAACTAGATCATAATATACTTTTAGGTGTGATTTGAAAAAAAATANCCCTCCTCCAGGGGAAGTATCTGGGCAGTCCCACCTGGCCTGAATGTATATTAACTGAACTCTATGTTTTTGGGGGACCTTTACCACCAAGAAGACTGGAAGAAGAGGATCAATGGGATGCCATCAGGATCCACGGAGTTTTCTACTATTTTCTACTTAGCCTGTCACTGTGTTTCTCTCCCTCCATGTTTTTTCTATAGCTCTCTCTGCCTCACATTTATTGTTAAATAAAATTCATACTCTTGACTTTGACATGTGGTCTTGTTTGAACCTTAATTGGGGCAGAGGCATCTCTCTAATAATTTTAATAACTAGATCATAATATACTTTTAGGTGTGATTTGAAAAAAAATAAAAAAAGGTGGGTAATGGATACTGAGCCTGAGTTTTCATGATTCTTGAGTAGTGGCTTATGAGCTGTCTTGTACCTGTTATAGACCTGCAGGTAAATTACTTTCATTTTAAATCCCCTATGTGCTGCCAGTGTGGTGTAAAGGAAGATGTGTAAACAGCTTCTTGAAAAACTAACATGCTGGAGGGAAACTTCGGATCAACTGTATAAAACAGTTTTCAAAAAATGAAGGTGTCTCAAAGCCAGCAGGGATTTTTTAAGTCACGAATAGTTCTAAAACTACAATGTCAAGTTCAGCCCCCAGACAAACGTAAAGAAATCTGTAATATTCTGTTAATTTATTTCCTTTTACTATTGAATATGAAAGCAAAAGGAAAAAAAATCCCCTGCTTTGTTTTCTTCCAGTGTAAATAAATCAATCTATTAAATAAAGAAGAGGTGTAAAGGATTTTATATACATTATATTCAGTACCTAGTATCAACAAAATGCACTTAGGAAATATCTAACATTTTCCATGGTGACTCCCTTGCGATGAAATAAATTAGTCACCTTTGCTTTTCTTACTGCTATTGTTCTGGATAAAAGCCAAGATTATAGATAATTTTTATTATTATTATTATTTCTATTGTCAAGTAACTTATTTTGCAGTTGTTACCAGTCCACCATTTTGTGGCTTTCTTCCCTGCTCCTGCCTGAAAAATGAGATTTTCATTGTTTTTACTGTGCATGCAACCAAGTGGTTTACATCATTTTACATATATTTTCTATGTTTGTAAAGATTACAAAAAAATGCAGAAATTAATCCCTAAAGATTACTTTTCATTATTAAAAAATAATTTTAAAAAAATTAAAGAAAGCCCCAAAACAAACAAACCCCCCTAAACAGGCTAACAAGGGCACTGATTATTGCAAGTACTCCAGGTTCAGCAGGGCAAAGTCAAGATATTGTAATGGAGTTTTCTGCAGAACATCAAAATGCTACCCTAGTCTGGTCCAAGCTCTTATTTGCACTGAAAAAGGACCAGATTTTGCCACCTTCATCTTGGAAAGAACATTACTCTGCACAAAGTTGTTGAAACTGCCCACAGACAAAATACTGTTAAATGTGAACTCCAAAATTAGAAAAATATGTTTATTTCCATACAGATTATAAAGTTTAAACACCAGTCATAGAGATGTGCATACAAGGACTTCATGTCATTCGGGCATTTAATTCAGCAAGGCTTTAAATAAAGTAATGAATAGACCCATACAAATTCTTTTTTTGTTGGGAATGTAATACATGATTTCTGATGTGGCCACCTTCAGAGTACCTTGGACAGTCATTATAATAGTAGATATGACAACACAGTGTAGCATTTTTCCTCATCCTGCCATCAAAAGAATCTGAGATGCAGTTTTCTGCAAGAAATTTAGTGGGAGTTTTGCCATTTGTTGTGTTCTTTTGCAGTTTAAGTTTTCCTTTAAAAGAAGACCTATGTTCTTCAAAAGAGAGTTGAGTTCAGTTGTCAGGTTATCCAGAAACATATATTTGCTTGAAAACATACTCAAAATGCTCCTGAAACTGCCTGTTTAACCAATAAGTAGAATAATACCAGTTTGTCTAAGGTTCTAGGATAAGAGAGACTTTTTTTATTAAACAAGAATTATTGATTAAAAAATACTAAATTAGGTAATGATTAATTCACAGGAATATAATTTCTGATACACATTACTAACTGCAATGACGCTATGTGCGTGCTCTTTTCTCCTTCTCTTGCCTAGGCTTGACTAATTTTTCTGCCTGTTGACTATCATGGTAAATATTTCCTTTGAAACATTTTTTTTTTTCTCGTATCACTGTCACTGGCCAGCAAAGCATCAATTTTAATCTCATTTGTCATAAAAATCAAACAAATATTGAACAAATATCGAGTGGTGTTTCATGTTGTATGCCTCTAGCCTTCAAACTTCAGTCTCATTCCTTTGTCTGTTTTTATCTTTACCTAGTTCTTATTAAATCAGGTATCTGGGAACATTCTGGCCAACTGTATTGCAATTGACAGCCTAAAGGTATAAGTTGAGTGTATCTCCACTGCAATAAATGCCTAAAACTAGACACCACTATAAACCTTCCCAAAACTCACTGTCATGTTGCTGTTCTCAACTATTTGTGCCTTGTCTATTCCTCACTAACTCGTTGAAAATCCATACAATAGTGTGGCCTTTTATTTTCTGTGGCATGAATTATTGCAGTGGAAAATAAGGTTCAAATACTTTTTTTTCCAAAATATAGTAGAATTTACTCTATTTTCTCACTGAGTGAATGTTTTATTAATGCATACAAAAATTCTGCATATATGAAATTATATAATATGTTGAAAATACAGTAATTTTTTCCTTTCTAAACCCTACCTGGTAGACCAAAATTGTATGCAGATATTTCACATATGGCCTGAAATATAAGTAAGGAAAGACTACTGACTTTATTTTAACTCAAAAGGAGAAAACTTGCAATTTTTAATAAAACTATCCTGTGATCTATATTTAATGAAAATCTTCCTTTACTGATGTTTTGGTGAACATTTAAAATAAATGAACTCTGGTTTTTACTAGACTATGTTCCTATTTTAAATTAGTCGTTTTCTTTTTTTTCTTTTTAACTAATTTCTTTCCTTAACATTTAGTCTGAATTGTGTAAGACACACTCCAATTTTTAGTTAGGTAAGTGAAAGCCACTGTGTTGACCAGCTGAAACATTCATGATTCAATTCATGTAACATGATTCAATTCCCCATAAATGCACAGACCATTATGTCTGTGAATATCATATCTTTAACTGGTTAGTCCTAATCCTCCTTAGCAAATTATTGGCATAAAAATGACTGACTGTTTTTCTGTTTAGTACATGCTTTAATATGAAGCCTAGAATATATATTTCAAAGTACATGGACTAAGGGTCTAAGACTGTGGGAGAGAAGCTTTATATGGCTTACTAAAAGCCCTGAGTTATCTCTGGTGAATTCCTTCTCAACAAAAGAGAACTGTCATCAGATCAATAGAAGTCTAGCAAAATACTTCGCAGTGACCTCCCTTCACTTCCATTGCCTATCTCTGCACCAGGTAAACTCAGACTCTTCATTATGGCCTGAGTTTATAGCTCAGCAATATTTTCCCTCTCAGACTGCATCTTCTGTTCTGAATGTACAAACCCATTTTCCTCATGAGCCTCAGTTGTTTGATGAAGTCAATATAAACAAAACAGTTTCATGATCACAGCTTTACCTCTTTGGGGCTTGTCATACGGCCCAGTTGCACATGCAACTCACCTTTGCTAACAGGGAAAGCTGTGTGCTTAGGGGATCTCACAAGTTCGATCTTTTCATGTCCTCCCTTTTACCCTGCTCCTTTCTTTGTCCTTTCAGTTCACTAGGCAATAGTCTCCTCTCTGTGGGCTGAGATCCTACATTTAGTAACTCCAAGCTAGTTTTCTCTGTGTATCTCCAAGTCCCATTGTCTTCCCTGATTCAGTTGATCCTTATTATCCTATAATAATGACTTATTATAGTCATTCTCTCTCTGTTAAATTCAGATCTAAAGGGTTTTGCAGCCTCTCAGTGGCAAGAGGATTTTCTTCATAAGTAGTTTTATATACCAGTTGTTTTATGTAAACATACAGAAACATGACTTAAAAGTCCCAGCTGTGTTTGAGACTTGGTCTTCCTCCACAGACAAAATGTATTATGAGTAGGAAATGAGTGGATTTCTCCTGTATGCAGAGTTGATTTACTCTGGGGAAGATAAGGACTGACCTACGGTGTAGAGAAAGTATGTAACTTCCAAGCAGGAATTATGAAGCTCTTTAATAAATATCGCTTTGGTACCACCGTCAAACAGGTACCAGTTCTCAGGTAAGAAGTGTTAGGAGACTGACATGGCAGCAGAGAGATAATTGTCATTTCTTCATGGATATTCGTTTTTTTACAAGAATGAATGAAGGCTTATATCATTACTACACTAAGAGGCTACATCCACCAGCTGAGCATCTTGGAACTTAAAATGAATAAATAAAGAAGCTGGCAATATCAAAGGATGAAGCAAAGGAGAAGAAAGAAAGACTGCTTAACCTTTAAAGTGAGCCTCAGGGCTTTTCTTTTTGTTTGTTTGTTTCAAAGGATCGTTTTTTGCATCTCTAAAATCTCCATCACTATGAATTGTAGAAGGTCTAGGTAAGGATAGCATCTGTTCCATTTCTCAGTTTGAGACAGTTTTATACATGTTCAGCACTCAGTGAAACACTATGAAGTCACAATCATCACAAGTTCATCCAAGGTGAATCTTCACTTGATCTATCGTTCTCTAAAACACTTTCAAATTTCTCTGAAATTTTTAAATATAATTTTAAGAAATCTGAGTTGAGTTCTAAACATCCTTTCAAAATAGTCCCATCCTTGAGCTCTGTTCCTAAGGTGGAGTTGTAAACAAAAAAAAAAAAAAAAAAAAAAAAAAAAAAAAAAAAAAAAAAAAAAAAGAAGGAGGAAGAAATCATACCTTTAGCTTATGCACTAATTTATAAGGTTGGTACGCCACATTTACAGGAGGTACTTCTTCTCATACGTGGAATAAATAATGGCAATAAAAATATTTATTGCAGCTGCAGATTCTGAAATTCCACATAAGATTTTTTTTTAAAAGCTGAACGGTTGTAATAAACTCTACAATTCCATTTTAAGAATGTGAAGAGGATAAAAATGAAAACTCTTGACAGTCTGGAGAAAAATGTTATCTTCTGATTACTGGATGCAGCATTCTTCCTTAAGGTTTTTCGTCTCAGGGTATTTATACAGTAAATTTGGGTCATTTCAAATTGCAACTCTGACAATTTTCTAGTGATAAGCACAGGTTTGGATAAACTAACTGAACATAAAAAGTTATCTCACAAAGGTAATTTGGTACTGGTATAGTGGGAAACTTACGTTGAAGTTCTTGCCCAGGTAGAGAGTCATAAATGCCAGCGCTTTTGGATAAATTACTAGCAAAATCTAGCAAACAAATGCCTAGATAAAATAATCTGACCAAAATAAACAGTTCTAGCAGTAACTTTATGTAAAATTTATAGTAGGTGAACTGAAAACTATGATAATGAAGGTTGGAAGATCTCTCACAATGTTAGAGTTTCAATAATCCCTTATTAGCACTGTAATTAGAAAATTCATAGCAAGACTAGCTTTCTGTATTTTCTCTCATATTTCTTCTCTACACTATAGCTTCCCTTCAACTTTTCCTCTGAAAATATGGAACTTACAAACAAATAAGCTTAAGTTATACACTTAGACCATAAACACCAGAAAATATTGTAAAAATTTTATAAAATTAGATATTCCTAAATGATGAAAATGGAATCACCTTCTTTGAATAACCTCTATAGTTCACTGGTATGCTACAAATGGGAACATGAAGGGATTAATTTGTTATAACTTTTTTTTCTGAAGCAGTACAATGAACATTTTTCACTTTGATTGTATTCAGCATTAATTAAAATGTTTTGCATAGTTTCTTTTAGTACTGACATTTAGAAAATTGGACAAAAGGCACTGTGTCTGATAGTGAATAATGTCTTTGCAACCATCAAGGTTAGACAAAAGCAATATCAACTATAAATCACTATAATGAAATAAATTAACATGGAGAGATAATGTGTTGAAACAACTTCTACTTGCTAACCAAGGAGATTTTTCTGAGCCTGAAGCAGAATCAGTCTTTGCAGCTATGCTGCAATCCATTTTAGTGTTAATAGAAACACAGAATATGAGTTTTAATCTGATCATCCAGTCTTTCTTCTCTTAGGATCAAACTAAACACTTTCTCTGACATTACTGCCCACAATGCCATTGAAAATTATATGTGAAATAATAAAATTTTTAATGAGAATTGCAGCTCCTCCCAGAAGCAGAACCAGAGTATTAATGCCATAATTGTGCTGAACCAAAGCACAAATAGGAAGCAACCCATTACGTGGCTGTTGTATGAGGAGCTTGTTTGCCTGGCTTCCCATTCTTGTGGAAATGGACATGGCTCCGAATTCAGTCACAAACCTGACAGCAAGTCAGGCTGCAGAGTGTGGGATTTTTTTGCTGGACTGGGGACTGGGGTACAACAGATGTATTGTTCTGCACAAAATCAAATTTCATTTCTTTTTCCTTTCAAAATGCAAGTTCTTACAAAGCTCATGAAAGCAAAAAACCCAGAATCCAAATATAATATGTGTTTCTGTATGCATAGTAAAGTGAGAAATGCAATTCTTCTTTTTCGCTGATCATGTCAAGCATGCCTAGGGTTTGTGAACAAAGAGAATTATAGGTAAAAAAATAAAAATTGTTTAATCATCTCCAACTCCAAATCAGAATATGAAGTCTAGAGCCAACTTCTACTTTTATTTGTTCCATAACAAAAACAAAACTCTAGGTATAATAAAATATGTTTGTACTCATTAAGTTTAGGAAGGTATTTGTGCCTAACAAGTAATAGAAAAAAATTTGGTCTTAGAGACTTATATACATTCATATCAAAAGACATTTCATTTTGGCTGTGCATTTTTATAGCACATGCTTCTGCTCAAGAATAAAAAGGTGAAATATTTATTAGAGATTATAAAAAGAGATTATAACAAATTGATTCAACTCCACTTTGCAAGAAAACTTCCAAATGCTGTAACTCTTTGTGAGGGAGAATTAATCACGCTGTATCGCTCTTTCGCAGGAGCCAGAGTTTCTTGTAATCTCAGAAAACCCAGACAGCTGAGAAACTGCAAGGCAAGAAGGGAAGCAGGCAACTGAGACTTCAGGCTTCCAGGTCAATGGGCCTCCTGAGTAGCTCACAGCAGAGCCAGCAAGCCAAGACCTTGCACAGCCGCATTGACAGGCAGCCATGCAGATGCCCAGTGCAACCCATTTTATCATGGTCTGTTTTCCGTCAGAGGGATGCTAAGGCATGTGTGACCCCACAGAAGGCTTTCATTTTCACAGATTTGAAAATTCAGGAAAAAACTGTTTCATACAATGCCTTCCTTTCTTCTTAGTTTCTGGTCTGTCCAGTATCTTGGCATACATATGTGCATACTCATTCCACTAAATCTAGAAACTGAAGTTAAAGTTTGAGATAATAATGCAGCTTTGGGGACTGGAACAGGCTCCCCAGGGAAGTGGTCACAGCACCAAGCCTGAGAGTGTTCGAGAAGTGTTTGGGCTGTACTCTCAGGTATATGGTGCGATTCTCGGAGATGGTGCTGTGCTGGGNTAATAAAATAAATATAATATATACTATATATAAATAAATATAATATAATAAATGTAAATAAAATTCTGGTTTTAATTCTACCTCATAAAAATCTACTAAGGTCAAAAATTTAATAATTTGATTTCGAATTGAGCAACACACCAGGATTTGGCCTTGTATTGTTTAATTATGCTTGAAATATCAAATAAAATGAAGTCATTGGGCATTTCCTAACATTTTGGTAACACAAATATTGCTTTGAGTCCTTAATGTTGCTATAAACTTTTATTAATAATAATTGAAAATAGAAAAAATTATGATTTCTGTGGTTTCAATGATAACATGAAATCCAGTCTTGAGCTGAAGGCCTCCTGTCTGCTCTGCTTTCTTGCATACCAGGAAAAAGTTGCCTATTAAAGCTTGCACACTGTGAAAAAAATACTCTTGTCTTGAAGAGAAAGGAGAGAGTTTGGGAGGCAGTTAGCTTTCTCATGGCAAGCATAGAGGAAGGAGTGGGAATTACCTCTGCTTCTGGATGCTACCTCTGCTGCAGGTGGGAGGGTGCTGCCCTTGCCTTCCTGCAGCAAAGATCTTGGATCCAAATTTGAGTTGCAGTTGACTTGGAGTTCTGGAGAGAAGGTCACTGAGTAACCCACATGACAGAAATGAAATAACCTGACATTCTGCAGGACTGCCAGCCTCAGATTATTGTTCCACATTTGCAACTGGTGTCATTGCCATAATAATCCTACAGAATTACAAATAAGAAGCACATTCCACATGGCATGAATAAGAAAAAAGATCAGTTCATGAAGTTATTTCCTGTATAATGTGGTCCACCATCCCAAAATGTCATAGATTTTTTATGCAGAATTTTTATAAAGCAAGTTATGTTGTTAAGATGTTTTACTGAGCTCTTGTGGCAAATGATTTCTGCTTGAAATGATTTTACCTGAGTTCTTGCTTTGCAAAGAAGTTTGGAAAGGCCAGTAAGCAGAACATCGATCTCAGAAGTATGTCAAAGGCAGGTGTTTAAATTAATGTACAATTCATTTTACTGCATATCTAATTTCTTACAAATCATGAAAAATTTCCTTCTCTATGTAGGCATTTATACAGACTATTAGATCTAGTTCTAAATCATTAACCCCTCCAAGTTGCAGTTATTCATAATGTATAATGTAGCTTCCCTCTACATTTCCCCTTCTTGGTGGGTCCATAAATGTTCGTTTTACTTTTTAAAAACTCAGTAAAATAAAACAGAAGTCATTAATACACTCAAAACCTGAGTTCATTTTTACAGGCAGGGAAACTTGCCACTTAGTTTTTCTGCTTCTTACAATGATGTTTTCAGAGTACTTTCAATGAAAGCTGAAAATAAGGAAATTCTCAATTGCCTTTTGTAAGTAAACCAGTGCCCTTCTGCAGAGCATAAGCCAGTTTGCAGTCAAATCAGGAATTTTCCTATGGATGTATTTACTCTATCACAGGGGAACGCCAACTTGCATTTCACCTGAAATGTAAAGGTAAAAAGGTACTTCGTGCTGTTGCCACCAGCTGGGAAGCATTATGCAGTACAGGGCTGAAGATAAGATATGATAAAGTGCATATATTTTGTGCATGTTTATTTACATGTAGTCTGTATTTGTCATATGACCAATAAGGTTCATCTAATTCTTTTTCTTTTTTTTAATTGTAGAAGAACCTCATTCTTTTGACTTCTTTAAGAAAGGCAATCACAGAAGCACATCCTACAACCTCTCTCCTCCACGAAATGTAACTAGTATGCTCTCCTCTTGCAAGCCAATCCATTGATGCCACAGCCCTTCAGTAAAAATCTCCTGCATCTCCCATCATGAGAGACATACCCCTATTCTGAGGAATTCATAAGGGCAAAAGCTTTGTAGTCAGTATGCCTGCAGCCTTAAGCACAACAACCCCAAGGATAAAGCATATTGCAGCACTGTATCTGGGAAAACCCTGTCACTCATTTGCTTCAGATCTTTGTGATAAAGAGCAAGTTAGAGTATGATCTTCAAGCTCAGCTCCTCACTGTTTTCCTTGCTTATTCCTGTACAAAGTTAGAGAAAAAAGAAACTTGTTCAGAAATCCTACTGTGATTCTGGAGAGTGTCAGGCACATAGGTCTGCCATGCATGTCAGTGAAGCACCAGATGTACAGCTTCAGCTGTATGTCATGGTTTTTTCTGAGCTGTTAGCATGTGCAGGGAGAGAAAAATGGCTGCACTGTACATGGGATGGCCTTACAGGTCAATGCAAACATCACTGCAGGTTAGTACAGTAGCATATTGTGACTGCAATATATGCAAGAAAATGTTTCTTTCTGTTTTACTTCGGCAATCAGCAATGTTGAATATTCACAAAACTGGAGTGCTTTAAGAAACTTGCCAGTGACACTCCAGACTTTGTGTTGCTATTACTAATGTTTTGCGCCCTATAATATTTATGGCATGTTTCTATAAAGGAGGAGGATGAGGAGCTCTTGAGTTGCATTTTACAGACAACAAGGTTGTAGCAATTTGCCTCTTTCACTAAAATGGAGTGGCCTGAGAATGTAAAACTGAAAGATTCATGTTATTCAAAGGACAAAAATATGAGATTGAACTCATTATTACATCTTCAAACAATGAGAAACCTTGGCTCAGTGTTTTAGCAATAGCTTACATTTTTTTTAAGAGTTTGGATTTAATGTTCTTTAGGGTACTGCCTGAATCACAAACCTTCCTAGCAATTCTTCATTTTCTTTCTCAGTAACATTATTCATAAATCTAGTTTTTTCTCTCATTTCATAAGTTTTCATATGTTCTTTCCAGATCTGCTGAAGGTAGTTCCTATTTTCGTTATTTCCCTTTACCCCTCTTTCATCTGCACTGGTTGAAATTTCAGAACAGATGCTTACAATCATCCTGAAATCTTTCCATAGTAAAGAGATTTTTCTAAGTACATAACAGGCCTCACCAGCCAGGGACTGTTCCAGTGCCCCAACCAGGAGCAGGGCAGCCAGGGGTCAGCAAGGCAGACCCAGGCCCAGGCATCAGGCCCCTCCCTGGGGACAGGTCCAGCCAGGCTGGGACATCGCCCTGCGGGTGGGTGTCGGACATAGTCTGGTGTTAGGAGCATGTCCTCCGGAGACAGCCCCACAACTCACTGAGGGGAGGAGTCTTCCTAGGTGGGATGAGGAGCAGTTAGTAGGTAAAGAGCACTCAGCTTTGTTATTTTTTGAGCCAGAGGTGGCTGTGGGATCCCCCTTTTTGGTTATAACCAAACTGCCAGTTAGGCTTAGCTATAAATAACATGAAACGGCACCCTCAGGCTGCAGTTCCTCACTATGGGCTGAGGGAAATTAGGGCTGCATGCCCCACTGCCCACCTTCAGCAGCAGTGTTCAGGAACTCCAGCTTTCACCCACTCTTTCAGCAAGAAAGCCTTCTGTGAGCAGGGAGAGAGCTCCTTGCCTTCTCCCGCAGGGGCCTGTTACGTTGCTCATTTAACCACAGGACAAGGTCTCAGCCTACTGTGAAAGGCCATCGGGTATTTTTGAATTGCAGAAATACTATAACCATTCTTGAGTGAAGTGTCGTTCCTAAAGAAACAGGAAAGCAGTACAACATTCCCTCTACAACAAAGCAGTATATTCATACGCCTTCCAAGACAAAAGAATAACTACCATAAGGACTCTTGGTGCCATGTGCATTCTCCGAGTGTTCAAAGGGTGAAAGACTGTGGCCTCTTGCTATCTGTATAAAGTAAGAAAATACCTCTGCACCTCTGAGTGATTCTGGCTTTTCATCTGGCTTTTGTTACTTAAACTGAGCTATATTTGAATGCTTTAAGGAAAATATAGGTATGTTTTTGTGGTTAAGGGTTTTTTAGGGCTAAGAGTTAATGCAGTCTCTTTACAACACACTAAATTGTTCGCTGAAGTAAGACTGTAGAATCCCAAATTTTGTTTTTATTTATTTTCTCTGTGATCATGGAAATTTCCCTTAGGAACAGATGGACTGAATGGGAAACAAGTTGGGTAGACAATGGATAAGTTTTACTGCAGTGTAATAAGAATGCTCATGGAAACCATATGAAACTTTGAATTTAATCTTGTGTGCAGGGATATACACAAAACCAATGGCATTGTAGGATCTGTTATTCAGATTGTTAAGCCTGTTTAACAACAGTGAAGATTGCCAAAGTCACAAAGTCCAAATACTGTCTGAACAAACCTGGAACCAATCAGCTGAATCAAACCACAATGGGAATTGCATCTCAAGGTAAATAACGTGTACATCTTAAATAAGCTGTAATTGGCTAATTAAATAATTTGAAAAACATTGCAAAGGCTAGGGCTACGTTATTTAATTTTAACTACTGAATCTAAAGTCTCCCTGCAGTATCAAATAATGTCATATTCTAATTAAATTCTCTCCCTGAACTAATAGAAATCCTTAAAAATTATGACGATAAAAGCAGCTAATTAGAACTAGCAAATATAATTCAAAAATTTAATAAAATAAAAATGCCTCTGGTTAATATTAACGATGGCATCTTTCTTTGATACTTAAACTAAAATGTCCTGTTCAAAATACATAAATAAAAAAGGTTCCATTACCAGCTTTTTTGAGTAGAATACTACAATAATTGACTCCATGCAGATAATTGCTGCATTACAGTCCTAACTTCGAATCCATGCAGAGAGTCAGACAAATGGTTATCATTCAAATGCTCAGTGGACAGTCACAGAAGCAGACACCAACATTTTGTGTGTGGAGAAGGTTGTGAGGCTCCCGGTGACTGAGGAAAAATAACAAAAATAAAAGACCGTTGAACGTGTATTTGAGTCACTGAAAAATCCACTGCTTTGCAATGAGGAAGGGTTTTTATCATTTTCTGCCTTCTTATTTTCAAAATTAGACTTTTGTACATTCTCTGTGTGGAGGGAGGGATCCTCCCAAAACAGAGATGATACGAACTTAAACCCATAATGCTCTATTGAGTCTCTGCCTGGAGTTTTCAAAAGGAGACAGTGCACAGGCTGTTTTACACAAGGCACAAGCCAAGGCAAGGCTTGAAACTCAAGAGACAAAGCATCTTTTTTGCAGACAAATAAATGAGAAATTTACTAATATCAGTGGATAGGACTGATAGAGAATTGTCAAATCCAAGTATATGACCTATTTCTTCCTCCCAGCTGAGTCAATTATTCTGGACTCAGAAGAGCCAAGCACAGTCTCACCTTTTGCTCCTCACCTGTTCCAAGGAGGAGTTAAGACAGTATGTAGTGTAAATCTGTCTCAAGATGTCTTTTTCATTAAAAAGCAAATTAAATTGTCACTACCACAAGTATGGAGGATGCAGACTTGGCTGTCCTGATATGAGATACATGGAGAAACAAAAGGGAATAAAAGCGAGTCAGGGAGAATTTTGAAGAAACAGATCTGTCTTAACCCATCATAGCATCTGCTGCTTCTGGCTGATACCAAATTTTCTTCTACCCTTTAAAATGAGATTTTTCTATTTTTTTTCCCTATGCTCCCTGGGTTCTGTCTGTGTGGTAAGTCTGGCTTTATATACACACAAACCAGAAAGCAGGACCATGGATATCAGGTCACTGGGTTCAATCTACTGCTTGGAAACCTCAAGTGGAAAAGCTCATAACCAACCCTCTTCCCTCCCTCCTGGCTGTTTCATCTGATGTGACAGCTGCTCTGCCAGAACTGACCTGAGGGGGGTTCTGCCTGTGTTCGTAATCTGTGACCCAGGTATTCCAACTAAAACCTGTGTCTGTTTGCTTGAGTAAGTATTTAGTCCAAGCTACATGTTGATCTGTACCATATCTTGGTTGGTTACCTTGAAAGCAGGAAGGGGTTTTTTTTGCTAATACCTTTTGGTAGACTGAATAGCTTTGATGAACTCACAGATACAGATTTCATTTTTGGTCTGTGTATAATATAGAATCAATTAGCGTTTTTTAGCATATTTTGTGTTGTACCTTTATTTACCTGCACTTATCCCTCAGTTTCAATCTGTATTATATCAGCATATTTCAATGTTACATGATAAAATAAAATTAGTTCTGAGCAGGAAGTGCCTCTGCTTATTGAATCCATATATGCACTTTTCCATTCAGATATTAGGTATCTGTAGCCATGCATTGAAAATATGAGAATGTCAGAATGTAACAGGTCACTGAGACATAAAATGTTTATAGGAATGGACCGATTCAAACAAAACTCCTTTTTCAGAGAGAGAGATAAAAAATGAAAGTAATTATTACGATATTTTAGGGGTGTTTGTTTTAGGGGGAGGCGGGGCAGATGACTTTGTTTTCTTTTTGCTTTTAGTTTGAAGGACCAATACAGAAGAATTAAAAAAAAAAAAAAAGTAATTACAGGCCAGCGTTGGAAAGTTTTGATGGACCAAGCTTAGAATGTTACTGGAAACTAAGATTTTTTTAACATGGAAAAATATTTTCTCAACTGGTTACATTTTTTTCATGTTATGCACCATCACAATAGAATGTTAATTGTGAATCCAACTTTTCTGTTAACCATGTGTGTTTAAAACTGCCATCTTCTGCTGTAATATTTTTAAATGTATGTGATAGCACTGGTGAATCTAGCAATCAATTTTTATCCTCTACCACATAAAATATAACCTTTGGTGGAAAGTGAATTGTGTTCACTGTGGAGTGATAAGAAATAAAATACAGTTAAAAAAATGCACATAACTCCATATGCACAAAAGGAATACATGTGTTTTGAGCAAGAAGTAATTTTCCACAGAAGACTTATTCTTTACAAGATATTAAATAATTTTAGGTGATTATATAAAGCAATTTTTCGCAAACAATAAAATTCCAAGGCAAAGTATCATGGAGAAACTTGATGATGGTAACATTTTTCAGACTGACAAGACCAAATTTTTGTACAATGAGAAAAATACGATTGTTCCAGACCAATGTCTGGACTTAGTATTTTAGCACTTTAAAGGTGACTTTCTTAAAGTGGTATGTATTTTTGCACAATTAATAAAATTATTTAATAATTTGTCTACATCAGTTCAAATTAACATTATCAAAACAATCCTGTACTGGAAGCCAAATTCTGAAATATATATTTGTCCTTTTTCAGAGTTTATTTATTGCAGTTTATGTGAGTTGAGCAAGAACATAAGTCAGTCAAAAACATAATAAATGCTTTTGTTATTAGTTTCAAAATAAAAACCAGACCGATAGAACATTATTTTTTTGTTTTTAACACACTGAAATCAGTGTGTTTTTTTGTGGAAAAAACCAAACAAAAACAATAAACACAATTGTTTGTTTAATGAACATAATGAAAAACTATTATCAGGAATAAACATAAAAAATCTACAGGTATTAGAATGACTTAAGACTCCAAGCCAGAAATAGCCAGTGGAGTACATTAATCTATGCCATTTTGGTGGGCTTTGTGTTCTGCTAGAAGGTTTTTTAATTCAGTTGCACCCACAAGTTATGCCTGAGAGTTTTGCGAAACACTACAATTCAAAACTGCTGATTTGCCTTGCTTACTGCTATAATTTGTCTTTTCAGTTTAGAACAAATCCTTTCAAAATGTTCATATGAAAATTATGAGTTCTACAAGTATTTTGTCTCAGCTCTGAATCTGTTTCCTGTTTCCCTCAACAAAACCAGCTGCTGGAATTTGAATATAACTAAAAAAATGAGGATAAAAATACTGATTTTCTTAAGGCCTGAAAGCACTATCTTATCTAATTTCATTGTAGGAAAGGTTGATTGTGTGAATGTCCCTGCTTAGTTAACAGGCAGTAATTTGAATGTGATGAGTAACACTTAAAACATCATTATGCATTTTTTTATGTTTCCATCCCATCTGCTTGTCCTATTTCTCTCTTATTTTTTTCTTTCCATTCTTTTAATATTTCTTTTTGTTTTCTTCCCAGAATAATTCAGATAATGATAAAATTTTTTGCTGTAATATAATTATTAGTAGGAAGAACTTTTTAAAGCAAAGTTAATTTTAAACTACTAAACTAATAAAGACTATCATAATCTATCTAGCTGGGTCACCTGGTCATAAAAAGAGATCACGTTGGTTAAGTAGGACCTAATTTTTCTAAATCCATGACAGCTGGACCTGATTCCCTAGTTGTGCTGTACTTGCCACATGATCATACTAAAGATAATCTGTTCATAACCTTCCTGGGCACTGAGGTCAAGTTGACAGGCTGTAATTCTTCAGATCTCACTTCCAACCCTTCCAGTAGAAGGGCATCACATTGGTCAGCCTCCAGTCATCCTGGTCCTTCCTGGTTACCCAGGGCTGATGATAAATGATGGAGAGTGGCTTGATGAGTTCTTTCATCAGCTCTGTCAGTACCATGAGATGAACCCCATCCAATCCCACAGATTTGTGAGTGTCTAAGGGGCTCGGCAGATCACCAGCTACTTCCTCCTGGATTGCAGGGGTTCCGTTCCGCTCTCTGTCCCTGTCTACCAACTCAAGGGGCTGGTTGCCCAGAGGAAAGCTGGGCTTTCTGTTGAAGAGTGAGGTAAAGAAGGCGTTAAGCACCTCAGCCTTTTCCTCATTCTTGGTGACAAGGCTCCCCACATCATCCAATTAAGAAAGGATGGATATTTTCCTTGACCCTCCTTTTGTTGTTGATATATTTATAAAGCCACTTATGATTATCTTTCAAACCAGAGGCCAGGTTGAGTTCTAGCTGAATTTTAAACTTTCTATTGTCCTCTTTACATGACCTGATGGAATCCTTGTAGTGTTCTGGAGCTGCCCGTCACTTTTTCCAAAGGTCATAAACTCTTTTTTTCCCCAAAATTCCAGAAAAAGTTCCCTTTTCAGCCAGGCCAGTCTTCTTCCCTGCAGGCTCATCTTTTGGCACACAGGGACAGCCTGTTCCTGAACCTTTAAGATTTCCCTCTTCATGTCCAGCCTTGCTAGACCCTTCTGTTATTAGGGATTATTTCCCAAGGGACTCTCTAAACCAGTGTCCCAGACAGGCCAAAGTTGAACCTCCAGAAGTCCAAGGTAGAGGTTTTGTTGGCCCCCTTCCTTACTTCACCAAGGATTGAAAACTCTATCATTTCTCTGTGCTCAGGATGGCCTCTTACCACACATCTCCCACCAGCCCTTCCGTGTTTGTAACCAGCAGGTCTAGCAGGGCACTGCCCCTGGTGGGCTCACTTACCAGCTGTGTAAGGAGGNCACTTACCAGCTGTGTCAGGAAGCTCCACACATTCCAGGAACCTCCTAGAACTGCCTCCTCTCCACTGTGTTGAGTTTCCAATAGACATCTGGCAAGTTAAATTCTCCCACAAGAACAAGGGCTAGCAACTGTGAAACTGCAGCCAGGCACCTCTAGAATACTTCCTCTTCATCCTGCTTGGGTGGCCTGTGAGTGACTGCCACCAGGATGCTGCCTTGATGGCCTTCCCTCTGGTTCTTATCCGTAGGCACTCAACCTTATTTTCACTATCCTTGAGCTCCTTCAAACCACTCCCCAATGTACAGAGCCACCCCACCTCCTCTCCTTCCTCACCTGTCCCTTCTGAAGAGCCTGTAGCCATCCATTGCATCACTCCAGTCATGTGAGTCATCCCACCACATTTCCATGATGATGACCGTGTTATATCTTTCCTGCTGCACCAGGGCTTCCAGCTCCTCCTGTTTGTTACCCATGCTGGGTGCATAGGTGTAGATGCACTTCAGCTGGGCTGCCAATTTCATCCCCAACACTGAAATGCTACCCATTTCTAGTGAGCCCAGTCTTATCTCCTTCTTCCTTCAAACCTAGTTTAAAGCCTTCCCAATCAGATTCTATCATGGGATAGAATCTTTTCCCCACTTTTAGACAGGTGAATCCCATCCATTTATACAGCAGACCTGGTACTATATAAACCACCCCATGAGCAAAAAAGCCAAAATTCCACTGATGCCACCACTCTTTAAGCCACATCTTCCTCAGGTGGGTTATTCTGTTCTTTCATAATCCTTCCCTGCTACTGAAGGGATTGAGGAAAAACACCAACTATGCTCCTATCCCTTCAAAAAGTTGTCACAGTGCCCTGAAGTCCTTTTTGATTGCCCTAGGACTTCTCTCTTCAACATTGTCACTGCTGACCTGGGCAATCAGAAGTGGGTAATAATCAGAGAGCCAAATCAGTCCAGGGAGTCTGCTACAAATATCCCTTACTTCCCTGTGGAATGGGTCTGGTTGGCACAAAGGACCCTCAAGGAAGGGAGTCACCTACAATTTAAAAGCTTTTTATTTCTTAATAGCTTTTTAACTGGATTTAGGAGTGCAAATTTTCTCATGCTTCAGTGTTCCTTCTAAACCTGCAGAATAGTATTATGTATAGATAATTCATCATTATCAGTCTTTCTTCTGAACACAGTAAGTTAATTTACAGATAAACATTTCATATTTTTTGTCTTTTTTGTCATTTTATGTAAGTCCTTCAACAGTTTCAGCCAAAGTACATAGCTGGCAATGATAACGTGTTGTGTTGAACGGGGAGATTCCACTTCTATATGAACACATGATATTTTTCTCAATTGATTGTTGTAGGAGAAAAATGTTGTAGACTTGATTGCAATTCAATTCCTTCGGAAAAGCTTTATTTTGCAATTGATTAAATTGTAATCTGTTTGCAATTATGATTGTTCTAGTAGTGATGTGATGGTCTTCTTGTTAAGAGATTGTGCTGACACTCCAGAGGTTTTAGTTCTGTCGCTGACATCCTCTGTCACTTTGGAAAAAGAATGTTACTCAGTGTTTTCAAAAGTATCAACATTTTTTCCCCAAAGTCAGTGGAAATTCAGACTCCTAAAGGGCCTAGATAATTTTGTACATGATTACTATGGTAATTTTGTGCATAATATTTTCCTTGTGCTAAGAATAAAATAATAAAAATAGAAAGTTTCTTTCAGAAATTTCAGGATGTTTAAGTTGGCTGAAATAAATGCTGCAATAGCCCTCCTATAAGGAAAGCAATTTTAATAACATTTGAATGCTTTTGTGAATAACTAGAAACTGGAGAACTGTTGTCATTTTTTTCTGATTTTGGAAAGCTCCTTTTTTTATTGTAGAACCCAATTCATTTCTTTTGGAGTTATCAGGTAGTTTGCATGGTTGGGAGTAATGTGGATTGCCACATAAGGTAGTACTGATTTTAGTAAATTTTACAAGATGGGGATAGATAAAAGTAATTGACTTGGATCCTAGGAAATAAACTCAAATATAAACCTGGAATATTCTATATTAAGAGGATCAAAAGGAGGTAAAAATTTCTCTGACATCCCTGTCCAAAACTGCAAGTTTGCTAGATCCTGCTTTTTTCATCCACCCTCTTGTGCCTGTTTTCAGCAGATGAATGTCTGCCACTGAATTAAGTGCATGCCTCCTGTGGCAATAAGGGATGTCCCCCGCTAACCTCTTTCCCAGAGGGATTTTGCTTTGAAGGCAAGTTGGCAGGTAGAAGATCTACTGTTCCTTGTCCTCACAGAACAGCAATGTGACACAGTGCCTTGTCCCTCCAAACCAGTCTTTTACCTTGTAGACATTCAGGAATTGTGGAAACAGCCCCCTAGTTGAGATCATGAAACATGCATGGTCATAATAGAAATGTTTACAAATATGAACTTTAACTTGTTTATTCTAAAGCATCACTTAATTCTGCGTTAAAAAAAAAAAAAGGAAAAATGAATGAAATTTAGAGTTCCTTATACTGGAGAAAGAAGTAATAATACATGGACCATGGAAATGCCTCAAGAGGAGCATGCATTCCAAATTTCTGTGTTAAAAGCAGGATTTTAGTCTTTGGACAAGCACAAATGAGTGTTGCAGGTGACAATAAAGGGTAAAGTAAGGTTAGAGGTAGCACAGGTCAGTATACATTAGTTTCTGGTGGTTACTGGGATAGAAGGAAGAAAATTGCCACAGAAGTGATGTGTGTAATCCTAGAGTATGTGTAAGATAGCACAAATCTGTCTATGCTTTTGCAATGGCTTTAGCAGTGATGTAATTTAGGAACATATGTAGTCATGTAATTTAGGAACATATGTAGTCAAACAGTGTTTGCCTGTTTGTTACACACAAGCAGGTGACTTTACACGTTATTCGTTAAGCTAGCTCTGATTTTATGGTTTTACTCTATGAATGTGTACAAGTATTCTAAATATTTTAACCCCCTTTTCTCTCAGGGTGCTGCAGTGTAAATTTTCTACACATAGTATAGTTGTTGTAAAAAGTTCATTACGGAAATAGAGAAATAAAGGAAATTTTTTTTCTCCTTTATAATGCCTAGTGTCATAGGACCTTAATACTCTACTCTTGTTATAGGATTGATCAATTGACAGTAAAAATTATTCACATCCGAATCCGCTATAGATTTAAGAAATAGTTCACAGTCCAGTGTATATGATCTGCAATTCTAACAACCTGATGGAAGTAAAATGCACAATTTGGAATGAGTATGATTTTTAAAACCAGAACAGCTGTAACTAAGGTCCTGCTCCTAAAAATATGCCCTGATAGTGTGGTTATTTTGTGTGTCTGAAGAGTGGAGCTGTTGGGCCAATGTCACAAAAATCATTTGGCCTCTTATTGTCAGTAGGAGGGCATGAGGAAAGACAGGGTCACAGCTGAACTCTGCCTCCAATCCAGACAGCCCTGTCAGTGTGTCTTGCATGCACTCATAGGACTACCTAGTCCTGCTACCAGGTCGACTGTATGGGTTTTTATATTCAGCAAAGACACTCGCTCTTAAAAACTGAGAACCTTTCTTGCTCTAATTGCAATACGATCCTCCCTATTTCCGAGCTACAATAAAATTCTGCAGCTTTGACAGGTTGAAAATGCAGTTCTGTTCTGTTATGTTCTTGTGACATAGCACCTAAAATTACCAATTATCAGAGTTCATACATTTAGGGCTAGAAATATAAATAATTGTGGATAGAAAATCTGTATTCTATTGGATGTAATCTATAGATTTCAATGCCTAAATCTTGTTTTCCAGAGCTAAACATTGTTATTTGAAATTTCTGCTCGCTCTCCTCGCAATATCCCCTTTTATTATTTTTTTTTTTACAAATTGTAACAGGGATGGAGAGACAGTCTATTCTCTGGGATCTCCAGCGATTCACTTATATTCATACATCAGTCAAAAAATTAGGTAACCTCATGCAATGATACCAAAGAAGCTGTGTTAAAAATTCAGGAAAACTGTCTTTCCACACTCAGCTACGTTTTCAACTCAGGAGCACAGAAGCTGAATATTTATTGAACAGCTGTGATCTAATGGGTACAAGAATAATGATTTACATACAAACACATTAATTGGCCTGTGACAACTGGCAATGACGATGCTCTCCAAAACGCATCTGTTTCTCCTGTTATTCCCCAAAGTATTTTTTATATTTTTATGTTAAATATTGTGATCTGCTTTAGCCAAACCCCAAATTAGGCATAATATAGAAACTGTCAGAAAGAGATATGAAAATTACACTAGAAGATCAAATTTATTTCCTATATATTTTTCTAAGCACGTATTTAGATAACTTTACAGAAAAGAAAGTACTTCTAGAATTTTTGTATGAAGCATTATTTATAGCTGTGTTATATACATAAACGATGTGCTTTTTAATTATATTTATATTTTATAAATACTAAGTTCCTAGTCCAGTGTTACTGGAACATTTAAGCTTGGCTATAATTAATACCATTATTGAGAACAGAGGAATGAACTAACTTTCTTAATGGAACTCTTTGGAATTAGAAATTTATAGCTGTTTTTCTTTTCTTTAAAGGAAGAAGCTTATATTTCTCTATTTCTTAAACTGTCTTTCAATAAAAATTTAACACTATATTTTTAATGAATAAATTCTTCTTGTGGTTATGTTTCTTCACAATTCTTTACCTTGGCTGAGGGAACTACTTAGCTATGGTTATGGGAATTGTAAGGTTGGTTACAGTCCTATGGTATTGTTACAGGCTTTGCATGCTGCACTTTCCGCTTGAAAGGATTTCAAGATAACTTGTACACAACAGTAAAATTGCAAACACATCAGAAACCAGAAAGGAATGAATGCAGAACTGAAGAAGACCCTAATATCCCAGAGAGCAATGGACTGTCTTGGTATAAGGGAAAAAGAGATTGCACTGTCAAAGACATCACAAAAGGAATATCAAATGTGTTTTCTTGTCTTGGCAAGTGCTCATTGGGTGATTAAATTGTCTGAGCCAAATGAGTTTAAAAAATGTGCAGATAACCTTCAGTTTTAGGCAGGTTTTCTATAGTTCCCAGAGAAAACACAATATTCTAAAGTGTCTATTTGTTTTCTACTCTGTAATTTCTGCTCTGGACATCTTAGGTTGAATGCTCCCTTGTCACTGCCAGACAGATAAAAAATAATTTTGTGTGTTTCACATGAAACATCAGCTGAAGCCTGAGCAAAAAGCTTTGTGGAAACAGAAGGTGAAATGGGTATCGCTGATATGACATGACGTTTTAGATCTTATGTTGCAACTGACAGAAATACGTTCTCAGAAGGAAAATCAGAATCTGTTGTTTTCCTTTTCTTCCTTTAGTAGGTGTATTATTTGAGTCAGTTCAAAGATATTAAGCTTTCAGCCCTCACAGTTTTTTCTAGAAGCTTCATGATGTTTTACACTTATCTTAGATTCCCGAGTACTGTGATGTGGAATAATCTTAAACCTTTTTTCACTTTGTTTTTTCTTTAATTCTTAATGAAAGCTTTTAGGCCCCATATCTGCAGAGCAAAGTTCAGCCTCTATGTTCACTGAATACTGAGAATAATAAACCACCAGGGAAAAGAAGAGGAAAAAAAAAGCAAAGAAGAAAATACAAAACTATATTAGTGCATTAGAATCAAATGTCTTGGAAGATGATAAAATGATTTTTGAGGTGACTGTCAGTAATGGTGTTTGAATATCAGAGTCTGAATTCTTGAAATTTCAGCTTAATTTTATATATATAAAGTTCTGGATTTAAGAGGCAAACATGGATCCTGCATGTACACTGCTGTCATTTCATAATGCCCCTGCAATGCAAGTGGTCAGCTTTTCACACACTGTGCCTAATCATGCGAGTTCATAAGTATTCTGCTCCACACAGTATTTCTGTTTGAGCACAGAAATTGCATTTGCATATTGATTGCAAGCAGTGGTATTGTTGATCCTAACATATCTATTGTTTTTGTTTCTGGCTGCATCAGTTTATTCTTCAAGCAGGGATATTTTACCCACAACATTGTTTTATTTACAGATTTTGTGATGAGCCTCTTTATTGATTTCCTCCCTCATGTGGTCTCTTCATTGCCTTTGTTATTTTACAGAGAAAATACTGCAATATAATGAAATAAGGTTAATAAATAATAAGAAAATTACTACCTTTAAAAGAAAGAAAAATTAAATATAGCTTTGCAATTCTGAATGCAGAAAATTTGTTTACAGATTTTTTTCAGTAACTCCAAGAAGTTTCTTCCTCTGAGAATCTGTATACAGGAATATCTTATCTACCCATCTACGAAAATACCCGCTTCCTGCAGAACAGGACAATACGTGTGTCCTTNAAAACGCTGCCCGGCAGCCAGGGCAGCGTCTTATCCCTGGAATGTCCACTGAGGAGATATCAATCTCCTCCTAGGGCTTAGAGGGGTAAATTCGTGAGGAAAGCATTACAAATAGTTCCTCTTGCTCTATATTCACATAACCGCTATGTCCTTTCTTGATTTGTTTCTTAAATAACAGGGGATGAAGTGGGTCTGTTTTGAGAATTCATTTCAATAGAACAGGAACAGAGGGTTACTTAATATAAAAAGAAAAAAAAAATAACCCAAACCTGCAAAGCACTTTTCTGTATTAGTTATGGGAAATTATTATGATAAACAATGCCCTTATAGTATCACAAAACCTAAAATCAAAGCTTCTAAAGGAAAATGATCATGATTTTGTTTGAATATAAATGATGCTGAAATTTTCTGGTCAATTATTTCTACTTAACCATCTCAGACTGACTGTTTTGGTCTTTTGGTTTGCGGTTTTTTTTGGTATTGTTTCTGTTTTCTTTCGGTTTTTTAACCTAAGAAAAAGAGTATAAAAAGTTTTCTTAGTCCTCTGCAGTGGGAAATGACCACTGCGGGTCAGCTGTTGCCAGAAGTTTAAGTCAGGTTGCTGTTTAAGCCACTTACTAAGGCTTTTCACAGTTAAAATGGAAATTCTGTTGAACATGATCACTAACACTCTGCATTCCTAAAGTCTTTTAACAGTGAGAAATTTGCTGCATAGATTTTTTGTTACAAGTCCTGTTCCTTCTTTCTCTCATGTGATGTACTTCTAAAGAAAAACAGTCTTCTTGCTGTCTATATTTTAGCACAAAATAAATTATCAGTTGTTGAGGAACAAACTCAGTCCTATAGCTATGGCAGCATTTCCTCTTTAACTGGAGTTTTAAAAATTAAATATGAAAAATGATGACTTTCACCTTTTGATGATAACTTTTTGCTAGGGTCTTGAAATTATTAGGCACTGTAGTAGCAATCTGAGATTAAAAACAATCATCTGATTTCTGTGCCCACCATGTTTGATATAGATCATCATCCACATCACATAGAAAGACTTAGTTCTTTGACCATCACTGTGAAAGATAAAGGTACTTTTTTTCCCAGTACTGCTCACAGAATCTCAGGCTCATCTAAGTCTGAGAACAAACATTCAGATTCTTTTATTGATTCTTAATATTTTCTATCTGGATAATCATAGATTAAAAATCTACTAAAAGGTTGAATTTTAATGATGATAGGAAAAAAATCAGAGGTACCCTTAGCAACATATCTTTTGGAACTATAAAAGCAATAAGCAGGAAGTCCAAAATTAGGAGTGAAAGAAATTCTAATGAAACTGTGTGATCTATCTCATAAGTTATACATAGACTCTCTTTAATATTATATCCACAAGAATTTACACAGGAATACTAAAGAGAGTTCCTTTAAAATCTGGGCAAGATATCTCAACTGCATTTCACTATAACATTTTGTTGATGACAACTAATGGAATATATATAGGGTAGAATAAATAAATAGTTAATTCCAATTATTATTATTATTATTATTGTTATTATTCCAAAATTTGCCCAATGATCTTATTTTACTTATTATTTAAGGCATGCTCTCTCTTTCCTTTTTCTTTTCTTTAGTGATAAGAAGGACATATGTGATATAGGAGGGTATTGCTAGAATTTTTTTTACTGCTGGCCTATCATAAGTGGTAGATGTAACATTGGCAGAGAAGTACCATTGCTAAAGTTTCAATTTCCATATTTCAGTATTATGGATATGTACACTCAAGTTTCATCACATCTTTAATCTTTTAGAAAATCCTCTATGCTTACTTTTTTAAATAAAAAAAGATGTTGTGGCTGATTATGTTGTTTAGGTTCTCTACAGCCAAGCATCCTTTCTAGTTTACAGCTGGATTGTATTGAAGACATGATATTATATTTCTTGATTTGTTTGACATACGATTTCAAGCTATAATCACCGGAAAGCACCATTATTAGGTTTCTGTGTCAATCAAAGTTGCTTCCTTTCATTGGTACCTACTGAGTATACTGGCTTTGGAGAATCATCTAAAGGGGGCCTCTGGGATCATCTTCTCTGCTATTAACCATTGTGGAATAGTTCCAAAATCAAAGTTTGTGTTCTATCCATCTTCATTATTCTTTTATGTTGACATTGTTTCACAACTAGCTTTTCCTAGTCTGCTCTGATATGCTTGAAGAAAAATGGGTCAGTTATTTCATGTATGTTTTTGTTTACTTAAAGAGGTATCCAATAAGCCAAGGATAATCAGGCTTAGTTTTTATTTCTGACTGTAAGGTGATCTTCATCCGCAGTGTACAAACACAAATGAACAAAGACTAACTTGTACACAACTATGAAAATAGCAGGTGCTAGGAGACTGCACTAAAAGGTGTGGAAAGAGGCCAGTTGTTTTTAAAATGTGTATGTAGAAAGAAATCAACATGAATAAAATATATCTACAGTTCAGCTTAAGACGGGATGTCAAAGGCATTCTCACAAAGACATGTCAAGGAATGTACTGAAATGATGGATTTTTTATTAAAGACAGGTTGGCAGGAAGAAGTAGTCTTAAAGTCACAGAAAACATGGTTACACTGAGGCTTAAAATTGCCCATTTACAAAAATGTACAGCACGTGATTAATAATATCAAATCTGATTCAAAGAGATGTTTCATAGAGCCATAGAATACCACTTGGAAAGGAAGACTAAAGGATCAGCTGTTCAAAACATTCTTGTCAAAAGCATGATATAGACAAGACGACCCTTCCATCTGGACCTCAGAAGTGTCCAGCACTACGGAATCAATCCTCCATTTCCCTGGGGAGATTATTCCAATGACTGATTGTTCTCATTCTGAAAAATTTTCTTCTTGTGTCTAATCAGAATATCCCCAAGTGTAACTTAAACCCATCACCCCTTGTCTGTACCACATGACTCCTTGTAAAAATGGAGTTTCCATCTTCTTCGTAGTCACCCTTTAAATAGTGGCACACTGTGATAAGGTCTACCTTAAGCCTTCTTTTCGAAAGGCTGAAAAACCCAGTTTTCTCGGCCTTTCCTCACATGTCAGGCTTCCCAGTCCTTTGCTCATCTTTGAAGTTCTTCTCTGTACCCTTTCCAACCGGCCCACTTCTTTTTTTTTCTTTACAGTCCTTCTTTTTTTTAAGAATGGGGACCAAAAGTGAACCCATTGTTTCAGGTGTGGCCTGACAAGCACTGGGTAGAGTCGGATAATGACTTCTCTATCTCCGCTGCTGATGCCCTTGTTGATGAAGCCCAGCATCCCATTGGAATGTTTTGCTGCAGCAGCACACTGTTCACTCATATTGAGCTTGTTGGTCACACCAGGTCACTTTCCACAGAGCTGCTCCCCATTGCTGGTGACTAATTCACCTTGTCTACCAGCAGGCCAATATTTTCCTTCTATTTCTGCTTGTTGTTTACATAACTGAAGGACACTTTTGGGTTTCGAAATCACTTGAACCCCAAGAGCTTTACAGTCCTCTTTGGTTTTTTTTCCCAGGTTCTGGCTTGTGATGTTAGTTGTGCCCCAATAATTTTCTCTTTTTTAGTTTAGATTATCATGCAGTACAAAAATATATCACCTAAAATTGATGTAGCTGCTAAACTCCTGTTGGATGCACATTTTAATGAAATCTGGTTGACCCATTGTCACTTCAGTGTTTCATGGCTCGAGTCAGCCACTTATAAAACAGGAGAAATGAGAATATTATGAGATATATGTAAGAACAGGTTGTTATTATTGCTATTTTCCATAAGGTCCTGGATCATATAAAATGAGTTGTGATCGTATTCCGATAACACTGTCCTCATTTCTGTTCCTTTTATTTTTTTGCTCACTGTATCCCATTTAACATACACTTTGGAAGACCAGGATGACACAGCATGGCACAACATTTATTGGGAAACAGGCAGTGACTGATGTCACTTTACCACTTCCATTGCCCAGCATCTGCCACCATATTCTTTATATGACTCGAGAAAGCAAATACATTAAATTTATGGTATAATGAACACATGCAACAGTTTTGTTTGTTGCTTATATACACTGAATGCAAGCTGTATGCCACTGATAAAGGTTTTTTTGCTAACACTCCGTATTCCTCCTTTACTTGTACTACTCAAGCTGCTTAGTAGACTTTTAACCAGCTAGCAGATGGAGAGAAGACCAACCAAGTCACATAATATCTCTGCATACAAAGAGTTTGCTGATTCACAGGCTCAACTGATTTCATCTCAGTCAGGCACAAGAACAGCTGAAATGCTTTTATTGCAAAGATTTCCAGTCTTGCATCATTTTATATGGAAGTAATTTTTTTTTTCTGGATATGGGATTTTTTTGTTTTCAAAATGGAACTGCTGACAGCTTATGATGTTCACAGAACTTTAGAGGGAGAAAAAAAGAACCCCAAAGGTCTCCACCCTTTTAATCCATGTTAATCTGATTATTTAAAGCAAGTGTGATAAAATTAAGAAAATAAACAAGCAAACAAATAAATAATACACACTGACCCATTTTTCCTATATATATGTACTCTTAGGCTTTTAAGAGTCAAAGTAAGAACCTACTGACTGAGTTTAGCAAGTGTGCCATTTACTCAGGTAATTTTCCTGGCAGGATTTATCGCCTGCATTCTTCATCATCTAGAAATAGAAGTGTTTGATTTGTCGATTATACCAGACTTCAATCCATCAAGAATGCAATTTCATTTCAAACAGAAATTAATACTGGGTAATCCTGAAGGCTTCTTCTCTCTTGGTCAATACCCTTTTCTGTAAATCAATAGTGTATGAATTAATAACCTAAAATAATTATTTGAGTAGAGCTAGGGGTGAAGTCTAACCTAGCTCTTGAATGTGTAAGATCGGGTTACACTTGGAAATAGGCAAATAGTCTTTGTCTTCCCAGAATGACAATTATAAACCAATAAGAAAACCTTTATTGCAGCTGAAACCCAAATGAGCGTGTTGTCTATTTTCGCATAAATTTTAGCATAGAAACCAATCAGGTGACAAGTTATCTGTCAAAAGTATACCTGGTCACACCTGTTCGCTAAAACACATACAAAAATAATGCTTTACATTGGTGTAGCAGAATGGAAAAGCGCTCTGTGTTCCATAGTAGGCTGGCTGGTCTGGGGGGCTAGAGACATGTCAAGCCTAAGTGAGCACTGTACGTGCTCACAGCCACAGCCTGTCAGGCTGGGGCTTACAAATGTAAGAGACTGGAAAGGTCCTTAGTCCTGCAGTGCTCTGAAAATGGCAGGTATTCATTGCCTGGTAATGAAGAACAGAAGACAGGACCGTTTAGCTCTTAAAAGTGCTTTATTTATAGGGCAAGTGGAAAGCACAAGTTAAAACTGCCTCTCAACTCGGCTGTAAAGAGCACATCAGAGCTTACTAGCTGAGAGCTGCTGAGATGTCTGCTGAGCAGCCAGCAGCAATGGTGACTTTTAATGAAACTGTAAAGCAATTTGAGTTACTGGCATCTGAAAATAAGTGACATTTCCACATAAAAGTGTTCCCTAAGACAACATAGAGGAATGAATAATGGCAATAATAAATCTGCTTCAGAGGAGGAGAGGCAAAGGTAGAGGCAGTTATTTCTGGCAAAGTAAGCAGCACTTAATTTTCTTTCCGATACAAAACATCTTCCATTCATATGTATGACCAACCCTCTATTCTTAGTGATACATTATTGAAAATTACTAATTCAGGGAAGTCTTTTTTAAACAGAAGGAGAGGTCTTGCTATGAGACAGAAATGCTTGTGAAGTATTTGGGATTTGCTAGTATGAAAACAATTGATTTTTCTGCTTAGAATTAAGTTTGAATCAACTTATCATAAATACATGCTACTGGAAAATTTGTGCCAAACTCTATTTTTTAAATGTTTGTTCAGTCACAACCTATGCAAACCTTGTTTTAGAAAACTAGAAAATAAAAATACAAAAGATATTTTTCTTTCTATTTTCCTTTTCAAAGCACCAGGCTAGGTTGTTCCTAACTTCTAACTTTTCCACCAAACTATCTTTGCTAGTATGTTCTTCATCATGTGAATTCATTGTGTCCTGTGAAAAGGGAACAGGCAATTATTCTCCTAGATGCATTAGCTGAGAAAGAGGTTAGGACTAGCTACAAGTCAAAATAAAAGACAGTATTTCATCTAGAGAAAGCTATTTAATTTTTATTTTGTAATCTTTTTTATTTATTAGGGAGAAGGTCAAAAATATTTTCAAAGATATACGAAGATTGGACATCTATAAGAAATATGTAACCATGGCTAATGCTGCTTTGGGGACACAGAGGAGTTAGGTGATGTTTTAGTCTCTCCCATTCTAGTTTCTGTGATTTTAGGAACCTAGAATTCATGGGCTATCTGAAGTACTGTGGAACTTTCTCCATTATTTTTGAAATATATTGTTTTCGCCAAATACTGAAAAAATCTATTTTAATCATCCAAAACACTGAAGCTTGCAGGGAAATAACTGCAGCATTTTAAACTATTCCAGTAGAATGGTGTGTGTTTTCTAAATAAAGTCTTTCCCAGGAGTACGTTGTCCAGCACTTTGCCCAATTTTCTTTTAATGACTAATGTTAATGAGAGTACCAAAGAGAAATAGTAAACTTGACAGGAAAGATTCATTAAACAGAATACAGAAAGAATGACAAAAGCTCACGAGAAACAACATTCTTGGTATACCACCATTAAGCAAGCAATTTAAAAAATTTGGGTGAGTTTTCACCACAACACTGGGACAAAGTACTTCCAAATTTCCTTTCCTGAGAGTAAAGTTCATAGGTAAAGAGTTGGAGCTTTCTATAGGATTTTTTTGTTTTTTTACATTGGCACAAAACTTCATCTTGTATACATGAGAAGATTCAGAATCTGTGATTTGCAAGCTTTTTTTTTTTAAGGAAAAAAAAAAAAAAGAACAAACCAAGATATGGCATCTATCAAAAGAGAGACACAGGAATGTAAGGATAAAATTATCGAAATTTGATAACACCTTTATTAATGGAAGGGTTTTTAACTGTGCGCATAATATGGCAATAAATGAAATAAAATGGTATCATCTGAGAAGATTAAATCTTGTAAGTCTAGTTTTATGTGTGTTTTTGTTTGACTGAAAAGATGAAGCCACATTTCTAGGAGGAACTTAATAATTTCATGCTAATAAGTCACACTTCTGAGTCCTTATGTTTGTAATTGAAGCCAATAGTTTAATGGCCATATGTTGGCTTACATATCAAAAGTAGTTGCTGCATGGTGTAGTGGTGGTGCTGGGATACAGCAGAAAATGGAAGCAAAAATTGATGCTAAGCAGCCAACATTTCCCTAGATAGAAGACCAAATGGCAGGGTGATGCAGAGGAAATTATAATAAATGAGCCCTACTCACACAAAGTTTCTTTGATCAGGGAGTGCAGCTCATGTCCCTCCTTCTACTTTTGCAGTTTTTCAAGTGGAGAAATTAGCAAACTGGGATGAAAATGTAATGTAAAGCCTACATGCAGAATTCTGGCATCCTACTCCAGCTTCCCAAGTCCCCATTTACTTATTAAGCAGTCCTCTAAGTGTCTGAAAACAGTGAATACCTCTTGGGGTTTTTTACACCAAATAACCTCCAACATCAGCATTCCTGCTCCTACACGTGTCCTGGGTTGCCTCAATCTCACCAGTATTATCTAGCTTCCTACCTATTTTATTCCTAAGCAATAACAAGGCCCAAAACCAAAGTATTCTGCAACCTATCTCCCTTGAAGTATTTGATTAGGGACTTTCATACAAAAACATACAAAAACACCTGATTTATATCTCAGTGTATTTGTCCCAAGTATCCATGCAAGACAAAGTTCCAGACACCTGGTCAGCTCCTTTTAATTAGAGATGGACTTTTCAAGCCACATAAATTTTTCATGGAGCTGAGGAGCAAGACTATGCTCAGTGCATATTCCCAGTACAACTACCTTCCCACTTTTCAGCTTCTGTAGTGTCTGACTTTTAGGAGTCCAGATAGATGCTACAGTTGTTGAGATCCTATTTCTTACGTATTGCTTCCTCAACATAAATGTACCCAGTCACCTGAGAGAAGGGATAAGGAAATATAGGAAATGTGAAGTCTTCCTGTGTCCTTTCATACCATTTCTGTGTCCCTTCATACCATTTCTGTGTCCCCTGAATATCTTTCAATTAATAGATTTCATTATTATTGTAATAAACGACACAAAAACCCATTTGACTAGAGTAAAATACTCCAATGAGAAAAAAAAAATCAATTATTTAGAAACTATCATTTGGTCGTTTGTTTGTACAGAAACCCATGGCTGTAAATTGGCACAAAAAACCCCAAACCAAACCCTAAAAAGCTTCACTAAGCCATCTTCCTCAGGACTGTCCTTAATGCATTTCCAGTATACGAAATAGCGCAGTGCAGGATCTTGTCCCTGCAGTCAGTTTATGCTCTGTTCACCCTATCTGAAATGTTTTGGTTTGAGGCAGATATTTCATACAGACAAGGCTTTTTCAGGAAAATAACCTCTCTCAATTTTACTATTTTCCTCTTAGCTTCCTCCGCCCACCCCATCTTTGCCCCTTAATGGGTCTAGAAGAAAACAAGGAAAAGCAGAGCTACAAGAAATTTTCTGCTTTCAATGACAAATTTAGGTTTTGTAAAAAAATACTTCAGTCTGCACATGGTCCAGTTTTGTGTGCAAGCACTCAGGGTCTCATTTTTATCCAGATGAGTTCTTATGTATAGTTTATATTCTGGCTGCATTTTCTATTGCTCAAGTGTATGAGTACTGAATTACAGAAAATCCTGACACTAAGGTTTGTCATGAATACTCGGTCTTGTAATTGATATTGAGGTTACTGTTATGTTTCATGTTACCTTGTCTATCTTTTGTTATTAACAGGAGCAACCCAATGACAGAGTTGTCTAAGAATTGTTTGACAGCACCACTGAAACTTTTTTTTTTCCTTTTTAACAAGGTGTTTCAGCATAGGGTCACCAAAAGTCTGAATTAGTTCTTCTCTTGTGGACTAAAACTATATCTGCTTTCTTAAAACCCTTTCACACCACCCAATGTGATGGATGGGTGAAAGAAGAAATTTGATAACTTTCTGAGCAAAGAAAAATTCTTTACTCAAGTCTTTAGAGACTCATTTATATGACTCTAATTGTTTTGTTATAGCCTTGTCCTTATGCCCTCCTGTGTGAATGCTTCAAAATATAATCTCATTGTCTGGAAACCCAAAATCAATATAAAAGGAAGCGAAGCAGCTAAGATGTGAAAGGAAGAATTTTTCAAGTTAGAAATTAGCATGTCGTCTTTCCATTTGCCCTATTAGGACTAAATGATTTTTATGTAAAATGTATTTACTAACTCTTTAGTCCATTAATATCCATTTAATAATAAATAAAAGTCATATTCATTGCAATAGTTCAGTAGGACTTTTTAATCTCTACTACCTGAGGGGTTTTTAATAATGTAACATTTAGAATGATAGGCGGATTATACATACAAATGTCTTTAAGTTATTTCTATTTTAAAATTAGACTTAGCTTCACAAGGAGACAAAAGACTAGTCTGCTATCTTCTTGACCAAAGTGCTTCCAGTATTAGGGAATTCAATACAAGAAATCTCACAGTGTACTGTTAGCATCTAATCTTTTCCTAAAAGACATGATGAAAGTTGTTATTTTTGCCTGTAAAGAAGATTTAAATTTCATAAGTTGGAATGCTGGAGTGACTGTTTTTGATTTACTAAACCTGCATTTATGTTCTTACTATGACAGACATTTATGGACTTTGTACCAAAAGGACAGGTAAAAGGAGTCTGAACAAAAACTTCCTCTAATAATTTCCTCTGTTGATTAAGTGGATGCAACTACAGGAGAGGCTGCAGGAAGGATGATGTGCTTTGTATTGGGTGGAACATAGGCAGCTGGAAATGCCATACTGATGTGTTCTTATTCATTGTACCTTTCTCAGACTCTGGGGCCCTCATTCCACGCAGGATGCCTGTCCCTAAAATTTGTCAGACGGGGCACACATACATTGCTTTTCTCACAAAATACGCCTCATCCTTCTGCATTATGCATTTGTTCAATAGCTGAGCTTCTAATGGCCTTTGAGGTGGATAAGGGAGCTGTTTTTTCTCTGTCTGATTAATTTGGTCATTAATCCATCTGATGAATGAATGCCTGTGATACCCACAGTGCTTCCCATCCCTTTAGCAGGAGGTGGACCCACTACCACTTTGTCTGTGTCTCTACTGTCTACCAGCCCACAAAAGAAAGGGAGCGCTAAATCACATGTTCTTTATCCTGCAGTCCATGTGCAAACACTGCTGGTTCTAGGATGCCTGCAGCTGAGATGAGACATTCATGCTGTTTTTTAGGGACATTCACATTCAGCCATAACAATTACAGTGTTTGGCATCCCAGTCTCTGTGGCAGAGCCGCTTGCTCAGTTTTTGGATGCATAACTCTATTGGCATCCTGACAGATGCTTCTGGCTGTCCCGTGACCAAGTCTGTGGTCAGGAGCAGAAATCCTTGGGATATCTGGTTTTTTTGGCTCTTCTCACAGGAGTCCCCACCTCCAGAATGGGAGGTAATAGCTCTGCCCTACCCTGTGAGCTGTTGTATGGATAAACCTGATGCTATAGCTCCACAGTAAAAGTGACATTTTGCCTATGTAAACCTAGTAACAAAGGACTTTAAACATTTTAACCCCCCCCCCTCCCTTACTGCAAATCTAGATACACAAACCAGACGGAATACCTAATGCTTTTAAGCACTGTGGTCTCTTTCAATGGCGAGTCCTTTGCCTTTTTAATTTTTCTTTATTTAATTACTCTAAGAAATGAAATTAATTGTGGTTTTTCTCTTCAGTCTGCTGCATATACTTTTATTTTCAGACCAAAAGAGAAGGGATGTAGTATAGCTCAGACTGGCTTGTCTGTAACCCTGATTTATTTTCTTTTCTTGTTTGCAGTAATGAAAACCTTAAATCTATATCTTCAACTTGCATTGAAACTTCTTAGTACATCTAATTATTAATGTCACTCTACCACATACATTTTTTATTACAACCTTCTGACACAGTGGCTTATTGACTGTTTTACTACAAATTAGGAAAGAACAATTTAATACTAGGCAAAAGCTCCTTTATTGTCCAAGGGAGGCAACAGTTTTTTAAGCACAAGGAAGAGGGGGCAGCTGCTTCCTTCTATTAATTTACAGTTATATTGGCCTTAATTTATTATCAACAACACTTTACAGCTGGCAAGTTTAAGTATGTGCTCCAAACTTCATGGTAGGAGACTAGTTTAAACACAATCTTTCAACCCCAGTTTCTAAAAGTATTAATTCATAGTTGTTAGGAATGCCTGATTTGTATTACATTTAAGGCATTTTTTCATCACACTAGGAGTGCTGAAGACAATTAAATATGACTAAATTTCTGCATACTTGAAGGTATGTTTATTGTGTTAGTGAGGCTGTAAAATGGACTAGTGCAAACTCAGATGTGAAAAACCTGATTCCAGTCAGTGACAAAATTCACATTGATTTTAATGGAACTAAATTTCACTCATCTTTTAGGACTGGAAGGGGCCATAATAATCAACTAGTCAGAACTACAGCATAATACAAGGCAGAATTCCTTCAAGTGTTTCCTGCATACAGTCTATAATTTCTGCTTGAGCTACTACATATCTTTCAGGAACATACAATTTTCATTTAAAGTTCTCAGTGATGAAGAACCAAGCACTTCCCTAGGTAAATAGTCCAAATAGTTGATTAGATTCACTGATAAAAATATGCACCTAGTCTAATATCAATCATCTAGCTTCCACCTTCAAATATTGGATCTCGTTATGCTTCATTTGTTAAATTAAAGGGCTATTTGCAATCAGAAATCTTCTCATTGTAAGTAATTGTAGGCTGTAATCAAGTCACCTCTTACCCTTTCCCTAGATACACCAGAAACGTTGCAAACCACCTTTTTCAAAACTCAGGTTGTTCAAGAAGTATTTTTTTAGTTAAGTTTTCTGTTCATCTGTAGGTTTTTAAGTTGTGGACACCAAAAAAAGTTGATCTTTCATATCAGAATATTGCGGGGTGGGGGTGGAGGAGAATACAGCAGTCTCTATATGTAGCTATTTTATATTAATCCCACTGCCAGGAATTAAACTGAAGGTGGTTGTTCAGAGATAATGAACAAACAGTAGAAAGACATGATGTATGGAGCAAACATCTGCAAACTAGTCAAGAGTGTTTATGCTCATAAAATGGAAAATAGTTATATACAGCTTGGCATATTTTACATGTGGCTAATTATTTCAAAAGCTCAGTCTAGAATCAAAGAAGACTTAAGTGTTATAAAGTTTGGTTAGGAAAGACGATGTGCTGTCAGCACAGCATGAATAAATAACAGAGTGAGCAGGAGACCCAAGGTCTGCAGCCATTAGTCTCATTTCTGAAATGGAGAGAAGGAAAACTAGCCATAGCTGAGTTATAGAACATATAGGTAAAAAACCATGCAGCTGGGATGCTGTGTTGTACTGCATATACAGAAGGTAGTGTTGTGTCCCCTCCTTGAATTTAAAGCTAGTATCTAATATGCACTTTCTGTATCACATAAATCAGCTGGTTTTAAGGATACTTGTGGTACAAGGATGCTATGTGCCAAGCACAGTAGGTCCTGCTGGTCTGGCACAGGTGGTCAAAGAGAGTTTTCTGAGACACTATTTCTGGGAGTAGCCATAAGGACAGACAAGGACCTCCGTGACACATGCCAAACATTCTCAAGAGACATAAAATGTGTCCTGTATGTTTGTCTTCTATGACCTTTGTGAAAACCCTAGTCCTCATTTTCATCAAGTATTTCCTCCTCTATGCACATCTGTGTTTTCACAGCATTTCTTACTACCTTAGCATTATGCTGCATCAGCATTTCATCTTGACATATGAACATATATGCCATGTTTCCAAAGGCCTTTTCCTACTTTCTGCTTTCCAAAATACAGGCTAGCCTAGCTGGTGAGTGTCATTTTTAATCTTAGTTCGCAAAAGTGATTTTTGATTTACCTGTATACATAAGATCAGCTGAGGCTGTGTTACCAAGACATATTCTCTTCAAGCTTTGTAAGACTGATTTATTCTTAGCATTATTTACTATAGATCTGAAAACTTCAATGACATTGTTGTTCTGTGTCATTTATCCAGATATTAAAATGTAATGGTACAAAATTTTTCCTCTTTTAAGAGTACCTGTTCTTCTCTTCAACCTTGTAACTATCAATTCCTGTCACCTCTTCTTTTTTTTTATCACAGAGTGTTTTAAACACCCTGCTAGTTCCTTGCTCAATGGTACAACTGTATCCACAGTGTCAGATAAAATATAAGCCAGTATTGTCGTTTTCTTGACTGCACTGCACAGCGAGCTCATTCTGTAGTTAGCCACACTAACTTTCCATTTTGGTGGTCTTCATGTGAAAATATCAACTCTGTTAATCTGAATCACCTTTTTAAAGAGATAAAACTCATATACCTCTCATTTATCTGCAGAATCACAGTCAGTTGAATCTACATGAGACTTTTGTGAGGACCAGCTGTGAGAGAAAGCATAGGAATCTGAGTAGGCTTTACACTACAAAATGGAGGAAATTTAAAAAATAAAATGGCAAAACAACTTAAAAAAATATCAACTATCTATGAAGTAGATAGTTTTCCTGTGTCTGAGGTTCTTCAGACTGGAATTAAGCTCATGTATTGAAAATTCCTGCCTGCTTTCTGTGTAGAAAATAATGAAACTGTATATATGACCTGAAATGCAACTATAGGTAGAACTTCAATATGGTCAGTAGGTGCTCTCACCTGGAGAGGTCCCTAACACCTCTGAAGTTCTTTGTAATGATGTATAAAAGATCAAGTCTCATGTCGGATCCGGCTCCTGACACAGCTCTTTCCAAAACATTAATCTCAGGTCAAATTAATAAGGTCTTCTGTAGTTGTTCAAAGAGGATCTACTTTATTATTCATGCTCTAACTTAGCTGCATGATCTCCATCTCCTCTTGCATCCATCCTGTTACACTTTACAGAGCATGAGTGACTTTAATGTTTCTTCCAGCACTGTGCAGGAAAAAAAAATAAACATCAAGCCTAAATTTGTATGTGTGTGTGTGCTCGTGCTGAGGCAGGAAAGACTTGAACAGAATTCTGGAAAGCTGGCACTTCTGTAATATCAGACCTAGCGTTAAGAGTTACAGTGTTTTTTCTAAAACAGCTTATTCTATTTGCAAGGATATATAATCTGGGTTTAGAAAATGTAATGTTATCAAGCATTGACTTATGCATTTTTGAGGCATATTAGGTTTACATTAAGTTTAACTACCACATATAGTTTGCATACATGCAACAAGATAACATATTAAGCATGTACAGTAATATGTGTAGTTATTGTGCATATATATATAATTATATATACATATAATACATATAATTATATAATATATATGTAGTTAAGAGATTTAAATTTATATCATACAAACATTTCAGGAAAAAATGTTTTAGAAGAAGCACAGTTGTTAGGTTTTTTTCTGTAATTCTCTAGATTATTGCCTTACTGATGCTAGAAGAGAACATCCCATAACACAGACTGAACATTTAAATTATAACCTCCATTCCTGAGTAAAAGAAACGCAAGCCTGTATATATTATTGGAAGTTTTTTTGTCTCTGTCTTTTAGTTTTCTGTGTCAGAAAACAGATTTATTTAGGTATAGAAGGGATTTTGTGAGGCTGTCACTTTCTCTCCTGCTCAGTGTTGTGTCAACATTTTATTCAGTCCAGATTGGTCAGGGTTATCTAGTTGGGTCTTATAAACCTTCAAGGATGGAGACTGCACAGTCACTCTGGGCAGCCTATTCCACTGCTGGACTTGTGTATATGGTGATTTTTTGTTTCTTTTGCCCATCAGAACCTGTATATATTTCCAAACATATATTTCTACTTAATAGATTTTTCCGGGAACATGGCAGCCCAAGTACTGTTACTGCGTATTTGAAACACTCCTTATGTTTCTCTGTATCCAGATATAACAGACTGCATTTCACTTCAAGAAAACCTAACAAATCAGTTGTAATAAAATGTTGTGTGGTTTTGGGTTTTGGGGTTTTTTACTTTCTTTCTTTCTTTCTTTCTTTCTTTGGTTGGTTGATTGGTTTTTTTTTGTTGTTTTATTTTGTTTTGGTTTTTGCTTGGTTGTTTGTTTATTTTTTTCTCCCCAAATGCTTATTCTCTGGGAAAATGAACACTCTAGAATGTTTTCCCTGGAAAAGAAAAAAATATCAGTGTGTCAGGAGTCTGGGGTTTTGCTGACAATAATTCTCAGTTTGTATTTTCACTACAGGTTTGATATCCTTGAGAGAAAACAAGAGTTTTGCCAAGACTATTATCCACGTATTTCACATATAAACATGGCTTCCTAGAGGACAGTAAAAATGTGGCATAGCTAGGGAGATGGAGTAGATTTCTTTCATCAGGTGATTGAAGAGGCAGAAATATTTTTATGGGTGTGATGTGCCAAAAAATGTTGCTAGAAAAAAACATGGAAGAAAATAAGGTAGTGTCAGGAAAGAAAGATCTTATATTTTGAGCATGTCTGCTGGATTATCATGTGTCATTTGAGATAATGCTAATAACAACATCATCACATACAGCTGCACCATTCCCTTAATGTCACACATACCCCAGCTAGCAAAGGTGCTTGTGTGTAGAAAGGAAAGAAAAAGAGAAGTGCAGTACAGCTAGCTAGCTCAACATGAAGTTTCAGACTCACTAATGTCTTGGGGATTATTTCCATCCTCACAGTGCAGCATGTGCAAATAACTGGTAAGAGCAAGACAGACTTTTATGTAGACCACTCTCAATGGTTCTGAATGAAATTTTAAAATAGCTTCATTCCACATAACTATAAGAGTAGCACCTATACAGGAATGACTAAGGAGGTGTTTTAAAATGAAAGTCAACCTTGTAGTCATCCACTAACAGGGATCGTTGCCAACATATTTGCTTTTATATTTGTTCTGTCGTATTTGATTATACTCAAATTCCCGTAAGTCCTTTAGCTGAATTACAAATTATGTCTTTATTTGGAAACAAATATGCCCACAAATGCATTGTGTACCTTCTTGTGTGCAGTGTGTGGTGTCATTGACTGCAAAGAGAGAGCAAACTACTTTGGGCATTTTTCCTGCCAATCAAATAATGCCATGTGATCATTTCAAAACAGTTACTGCTGGAAAAGAGTGAAATCCATTTTAGTTTGTCATAAAGGAATAGAAGTTAAATTCCTTCTGGGAGAAGGAAAGAGAGAGTGCATACATGTGTGTGTAATATATATTATGTATGCTACATAGAGTATTCAAATATTTCCAGTCCATACTCAGTACAATATATTTCTACAAACTGATAAATAATTCACAACGTGATATATTACAATACTTCTTATAATCCTTAATACTTTGGAACCCAGGCAAGGGTTGCAAACAAATGCCTTTTTTCCTCACATTGTCTATTTTAAAATTTGCACTGGAAGATAAAGGTAATTCCTTTTTTTAATTTTTTTTTTTAAATTTCAAATGTGCTTTTATCTTTAAAATTAATTATAGGCAATAGTCAGCTGATGTACATCACTGTTTCATTGTGGCTATGGGATACCCGCTGATTTTCATGCCATTAGATAGTTTTTTAAAAGAACTTTGAGATGGGAAAAAAAAGTTTGACTTCATAGATCTTCATGTAGTAGGAATCTAGGTCATAAGCAGCAAGTAGGTACCACGACTGAGAGGTTTGTATGGTGGGACTGGAAAAACACTGCAAAAATATGTCACATTCATTCTCTGAGTATCACACATGCACATCACTGACATTGCTGAGATTTTGTCATTAGAAAGCCTAGATATTGATTTGTTCTGATTTGTTCTGATTTGATCTTCACTATTAATTTGCTGACTAGTTATGTTTTCTGGTTTTTTAATGACATTTCATAAAAATCCTAGATGGGAGTTCACTGTTTCATCAAGCATTCCTATCTGAACATACTCACAGAGAAATTTAATGAAACAGAAAGTAATTTCCAATAGAAAGTAATCTTATTTGATCAACATTTTTGTCTAGCTCTACATATTAACTGAATAAACTTCTTCAAATTCCCTCCCCCGCTTCTCATTACACAACTGAAGGGAAAAATCTTTCCTTAAATAACTTTTTGTCTTTACTTCAAAAAGTTACAATTCAAGACTAGGCATTACCACATATCACTGTAAAGTCTGCATTTGAGAGCATGAATAGTGAATATCTGTGTTTTGAGACTAAGAAGCAGAGAGGATACATTTTGAAACAGGCAGATAAAGCACGAACAGCACAAGCTACCTTTTGGCAGCTGAGATTTCCTTCAAATCTTCAGCAGCAAACTCCTTTTTCTAAATGGAGTTTAATTATTCCAGCCCATTCTGCCTTTAAATCATACTCCTGTGACTTCATATTGCATCAAGAGCAATATGCCAGCTTGCACTTCTCTCAGCCCTCAGAAACAGTTTTGACTCATTATTCTTCCTCTTGCTAAATAAAAATAATCTGCAGTTTAATCACTTGCTTGCAGGCAATCACTCACTAACTTGATATGCGTGGCAGATTTCCTATTTAGAGCCGTCAGGTATAGGCACAACAGGAATCTGCCGTGTCCTACTGCTAGTTCATGTGCAGGGTCAGTAGCCAGGACATGGCTAAGCGGCGGATGATGTATGTGTTCACTGAAATTATTTCAGAGAGAATATCAGGTCTTTCTTGCTGGATGTCCATAAGAAAATTATAGCAAATAGTTACAGGTCTCAGAGGAAAATGCTCCATCCAGTCCTAGTCTGTCTAACAGCTGCTGGTATCAGTCATTATAAAATGCACCTATTTCCTAGTTTTACGAGATACATATTTAAACTGCTTGTGCTGCAAAGGAAACAAAGTAACTGCTCTGATGTCTGTATTTTGACCCATTTTCTGCTGATTTACTGACAGTTGTACGTAAAATTGGCAAACTGGACATGCATCTTTTTCCTTTCTTTTTTTTCTTGTAAGAACTCTAGCAGTATTCTAAAAGTGTTCAACCAAGATCAACTTCATGTTGTAACACTGTGCATCTGCACCTTACTCACAAAACGAGTGAGAAAAAAGGTTTTATGAGTCCAATATCCTTATGATATTTCCTCACTGTCTTACTTGATGATCTTCAAATAAGTACTTCCACTGTTATAGACTATTGTTGTAGTTTTTATTACTGTTATTTTTAGTAGTATTAGTATTATTTAAAAAGACAAACCAAAGCAAAAGAAAGAAAACCAAGTGATGCAATCACTCACACTCACGAGCAGCTGATGGATACCCAGCCAGTCACTGAGCACTGTTAACCCCTAATAAAAGCCATATCTGGTTTTATTCCTGGACTAATCCGTTGGTTAATTTGCATCAGCTGTCCCAGGTGAGGTCCCTCTCAGCCTCTTATCTTCCCTAACCTGCTCACTGTTGGGGGAAGAGTGGGAAACAGAGAAAGCCTTGATGCTGTGTAAGCACTGCTCAACAATAGCTAAAACATGGCAAGTTATCAACAGTTTTGGTCACAAACCTGACATTTAGGGCTGCTATGAAGAAAATTACCCTCTTCCAGTCAAAACCACTACAGGACATAAGCACGTTTGGTATCATTTGGAAGTTTTTCCAGGCATCCAAATCCCTTCTGCTCTGCATGGGAAATGGGAAAAAAACAAACCAAAACCTAACTTAATCCTTATAAACCCAAGCAATATTTTAGAGAATACAACACAGGATTTTATTAAGACAGCTAGAACAGTCTCCTCCTAAGACTTTTTTCACATAAATAGCTCATCAGATTCTAGGGGGCTTGATGTAAGTTTTAGGTGAGCAACAAATTGATCCAAGTCACTTTATTTTGGTGTCTGGAGGGTTTTTTTTAATTCCTTGGATCTGTACACAGACTCCTACCATTTCAGTTGAAGAAAGCTTTTGGCTACTTCTGCAATGTCAGTCATATAAGAAAAGAATTGCTGGCTTGGTATAAAAGCTAATAATTTATTGGAAGACTTCTCATGAATTAGGCCCATTTTCACCATGAAAAGTAAATTAAATTCCTACCTAATTATTTTCTATTAATTTGCATAATATACATTAATTTCCAAAATCAAATCTCTAATTTTGTACTGATTTTATTTTCTACTTGTTTCCCTGAGAAATACAAACAAAAAGTCAGAAAAACAGGAAATGGTAAGATGCACACATTAATGAGAGCCTTCTTTGGCAAAAAGAATGATGTTGTTATCCAGAAATGAAAGAGGCAGACCTCCTACCAATACATAAAAGATTGATTTCGATGTTCTATTTTTGATGAAACCCAAATTATGTTATACCTACTAATTAACATTTTATTACATGCATTTGTTTCTTCCTAACTAGATAAGTGGAACTCTTTGTTTACAGTTATATAAATTTGTTTGGAGGGTAAACTGCAGCTAATGTATAAACCTGTCTGTCATCTTTCAAGTCCTGCTCCCCTGAAAGGGTCACATTTTCCTCCTCTTTCTCTATCTCATACATGCAAGAACCCTATAAAGCCATTAAATTACTACATTTGAAGGGAAATAGATAGGCTCCAATCTCCCTTAAAATGGGTTCATTTGTTAACTTCTAAACCTTCCCTTAGTAATTTTCAGACATAATGTATAGTTCCAGTCTCTCAGCATTCCCAGAACTCAATGTTTCTCTCACTTGAGGCAGTTGTTAATATGTTCACTCCATAGTTGTTTAGAGAACTGTAGACTTTGTTTAAATTACTTTTGCAGTTGTCTGTGTTGCCTACACATGCTGTACCTTATATTGCAAAGGAAATTTTACTATCTAGTCCTAACCCTACATGGTGAGGGAACAATTAGAATACACATTTTTATACCTATTTATTTTTGTGAACTCTGTGTGCAAACACATGCCTGAATTGAATTTTAGCAATGATAGATTTTAGTTAGAAAAATACAAAAACAGGGGTCCAAATCTTGAAAGGTATGCTAAACATAGCTGTCATTTAATACTGAAATCTTTCTTGGAACTGGACAAGAAATGTAATAAAGATTTCTTTCTGAAAAGAAAGATAAAAAGGATAAAGATGATTTTTTAACATTGCAAATTTATATTCAAACATATTTCTGGCTTCTGTTGGCTTAATATTTGAGCACCAAGATCTAAATTAGTCTTACTGTTTTGAGCTTGTGATTCAGAGAAGTATTATAATGTTTTACAAAGAATGCAATAGAAGTCAAGATTTGTCTTGCCTACATTGCATTACATGAAAGCCTCGTGTTTAATTTAAATCAGGTCTGTGGGATGTCTCCAAAGCTAATGCAGATAGACCTGTATCATAAAGACATTGAATATTCAAGTTGTCTTATAGTTTAATGTAATTTCTGTTGAATTCGGAATATATGGTAAGTCATATATAACCATTGAGTTTGCTGTTAATATGACTAATTTTAGCAGAATCTAAACATACATTTAAGTGTGCTGTAACATAAAATCTGCCCAGTGTATATAGAACTGCAAATCTGATCACCAGTATCGAAGTAAATGTTAAGTACCTCTTTTGGCTGGCTAATATTTTATGCCAGAATGCAACACGTGTAGGGTACTGTATGCATTCAAATGTAGGGACCTTTACAGGTTCTCCATTTGCCCAGCACTAAAGTACACTGCAGCAAGTAATTCCAGTCAATGCCTTGAGTAGTTAGAGGCCATGAGACCTGGTGAAAACCCAAAATTATATTGGTAGTGTACTCAGAAAAAGACGCACAATTGACAGAAAGAAGACTATCAGATTAAAGAGAGAAAGATATAAATTCATAGTTATCATTTTGGGTATAAACCTTACAGCTGTTTCCTTATCAACTTTCCAAGTAATAAAACTACAAAAAGGAGCACAATTTTTGGAGCTTGAGAAAATGGAAACTGTAGCACAGACTGATAAAAGACAGATATCAGTCTTCATTTATGCTTTTCTCAAGGATCTATTTTAATTCAAGAGAGCTTGTTTTCCTCTACCTGTTGCTTATTATTGCAACTCCAAAGGATATCATAGTTTAAAAATTATCAGATTCAAAGCACAAAACATCTGCTTTTTCTGTGCTGGTGACCAGAACATTTATATAATAAATGGTGTATTTCAAGATTCTCCAAATTTCTATTTTCATGGCCTCTCACAACAAGCTCTTGTTGATCTTTAACTTTTCTAATTTTTTCTTTATATCTTATCCTTTATTGCACTTCTTCACTGCTGAGGTCACTTCCCACACACCCCAATTTTCATGGAATGTATTTGCATAATTACCTTCCATATCTGCACACGTGGAAATGTTCAAATCTGTGTAAAAAAAAAAATCAATAGGAAAGCTTAACTTTCTAAAATAAAAACTTCAACAAAAGAAAAAAGATTGGGGCACACTAATGGTATGGCTGATTCTGTTTTCCCCAATGTTTCCTGCTCTGTAGGGGTGGAGTTGCAGTGAAGTGCTCCTTTCTAATTTTTAAGGTTGATGCTTCTTGTTGATAGATTTTCTCCTATAAGTGTTTGCTCCAGAAAGTTAAAACACTGCTTATTCTGGTGTGTCAGATCTGTACACTAATTAAGGACCTGCTTATGGATGTGAAAGGCCACTTTCTTTAGACTACGGAAAATGAGAATACGCAAGATTTTCATTAAAAGGCATCATGTCAGTTTGAGGACATTACTAAGTGGGAAGCTGCTCTTTATTGGTCTGTGTTGCCATTATGTGGGTTTGCCTCGTGCTTATCCTGAAGAGCTGCTGTGACATCTCCTTATCATGAATGACATTGTCAGAGCATGTCATCGGGAAAGGCATAACAACGGCTTTAGAGTTTTGGATCTCTTTATGTCATGGTATCTAACAGCTATCAGCATTAAAGCCTCTCGTTGTTCTGTACAGTTTTGCCAGATGATCCAGTCTTGGAACACATATACACACACAACACAGGGCAGTGCCGCTTGCATTTAAAAAGACCTTTTACACTGGTGTAGGCTGGAACAACCACTGATTTATTACAAATATTTATTGGTTGTCTCTATTCCTGTAATTTCCATGTAACTTGTTGGGGAGGTTTATAATACGCATAAAAATTCATGGTATAGCAAAAAAATATTAAAATTCTTGAACTGGAAATCCCTGGATAAAGTAATATGCACCAGAATGGTGTACATTTTTCCATTAAAATTCCTGCTATCAATAACCTTCTTCATCTCCTACAACTTCCTTAAATATTCCAATGTCTGAAAACTTTTTCTTTCTGAGGCAGGACTCCTAAGAACCATTAACCACTGCTAAGAATGTAGACAAATAAAACACAGTCACGGTTTTGTGCTTTATATTCTCTACAGGTTAATTTTAAGTTCTTCTGTGACCTAGAACAACAAGACTTTGCTCCGGTTTGGATCATTTGACAACAGAATAATATAGACAAAAATAACTGTAGAGAAGACAAACAATGAAAATAGGACTCAGTTTTGTTTATGTTAAGCATTTTACCTGAACTTTAACACATGCTGTTCTATTTGTTCAGAATTTATATTTTACTTATTTCCTGAATTACATTCCAGTGAAACAATACTGATTTAATTTAATTCTTTTTTTCTAGTACAAAAGCAGGAAAAGAAAATGGAAAAAAACCTTAAAAAGAATTGCTAAAATTGTGTAATTGATGCCTTTAAGGCTTATGTTTCCATATGTTATAATTTCTTTTTAAAGTATACAATGTATCTGGAAATATATAAATTTCAAAATTAAATGGGCTATATGAACCTCTGCATAAGACAGTACAAATTGTCTGAATTTCATAGTTTCTAAGCTATAGAAAGACATTTGATCTTGATCCAGCACCATCAAATCACGAGAAATTAATTAATTATTTATTCTTATGAAAATATGTCCTTTTTTTTTTCCTAGTGCCTCCAGCAATCGTGCTTCATTATATTTTCTATTCCTGCATCCAAATTAAAGAGTCACCTGCTTTTGGAAATAAGTTCCCGGGGTTGGTACTTCAAGGCTAAGATAAAACAAACTATGAAAGTAGAATTTGCAAAGTTTTTCACTAGAAGGCAATTTTTCTGTCTCTCATGCTACTTTTTTATATGTCTGACAGTTTTTAATAAATTCCAGTTATCCAGGCCCCTTCTTTATGATTGATGTCAAACCTGAAATAATTTAATCAGTAAATTGCTGGGTTTGTCAGAGACATTTCCACAGGAAGCAGCTCCTCCACTTTCAGATGTGACTATTTGGACATTGTGTTCACCTGTTAACCTGAAGTGTAACACTCTCAGCTAGTTTTGAAAGTCTTTTCATTGATGCTGTGTGGCGCTGTTTTTCACCTCTACCAACTGGAGTGGGATTTTCTTCCTAGATATTTGAGCTCACATTTTGGCAGTATTAAAAAATTATTATTATTCTACAAATTTTTACTTAAACTGTAGATAAAAATAACATGAGGCCAGGAATAGATTCCCATGGAACTCTATTAACATTATCCTTGTTTCTCATTAAAATTACCACTGAGATCTAGCATTAAACTACTTTTAAAATGATTAATAAGGTTTCCACTGATACTATATGAAGCATATTTAATTCAGCCTGCTATGCAGGTTTAGGTAAAATGTCTCATAGAAGCCTACTAAAAAAGCCAGTTACTTTTATATATCAACCTTGCAAAAACAATTAAAGCTGATGTGAGTCTAATTTTTCCAAATGTTCCCAGAATCTGTGTTGAATGGCGTATAGTTATCCTCTAAGCTTCTGCTAGTTGCATCTCCACTCAATCTGTCTGTGAAATGGCCTAAGAAATATGTACAAGTGATTGACTCTTGACTACCTGTCTTGTTAAACATTAGTAAATAAGGACCAACAAATGTTCTCCTATCAGACCTGAAGGCACTGAAGTTAGTGGCAGGTGAGTTACTGATTGTGGTTTCCAGCCTCTTGAAGATAGAAAATATGTCACCAATTTTTGAAAGCATTCCAGGGCAGACCCCAGCATCTTCCACCTGCATACCACAGAACAATGATGCTCAGCTTTGTTTCTTCTGGGAAAACTGGTAAGAGTTAGTGTGTAACATAGAACTCGTGTCTTCTTTAGAGACAGAACTCACAAGTCTATGGGAGTTCTTTGAAGGATGCAATGAGCCTGTGCACAAAGGTTGATATGACATCCTTTGATTTCCAAAGGCAATCAACACAATCCCTCAGCAAAGGCTCTTAAAGAAACTAAGCTGCCATGAGATAAGAGAGCCAGTCTCCACATGGATAAATAACTTATTAAAAGATAAGAAACAAAGCACTGAAATAATTTTTTTTTTTTTAAGTGAAGACGACAGGAGTATGCCCTGGAGGTTCTTTGCTCAATATCAAGGAAATAGTCAGATGATGAAGCTTGTTGGTACTAGCAGATACTACAGAGTGCTAAAGGTGAAGGCAAATTGCACAGCCTCAGTGGTAGAACTGCAGATGCAGCTTAATGTAGAAAAATGTAAGCCACGGATATGGAAATATGCAACCTTCAATACGCTTGGATGGGCTCTACACTGTCCATTAGCACTCAGGACTCATATTTTTGGGTTTATGATGGATTGTTCTTCTAAATGTAGGTTCATTTTTCATGAACACCAGGAAAAAAGGTGACTTTTCAGAATTAAGAAAGGAAAACAGTTCTTTTTTCTTGTCTGAATGGTGGCGAGTGAACAGGTTAAAAGTGTAGATTTGGATCCCGTCTCTTTCTGTTTTTATAGGTATATATGATCTTGAGGTGAGATAAACATGATTCTGTATCACACTCCTTGCATATAAATATTTGCTTTTGATCTTTCAGTGGGATAATGAAGCCAGAGAAATAGCTATCAGAAGGACAGCATACAGATACGCATAAAAAAATAAAATCAGCCCTAGCTGGTGCATACTAAGAAGAAACACCTCTAGCTAGAATAAATAATGACTAAACAAACAAGTAACATGTAAAAAAAAACCAAAAAACCACCTCTCTTATGATTTGGTATTTGTGGGAAGGGTTGAAATAGAAATGCAGTGGGGAAAAAAGCACAGAGACAAAATTAAGAAAAATGCAAAATGAAACATTTAATTTTTTTGGTGCATCTGTGCCACTCCCCAGAACAGAGAAATTGGAAATTACTTGCAAATAGCAAACTGCTTAACGCACCAGAGAATAAAGTGTTAGGAAAGCAATATTTCATATGTAGAAAATAGGTAAAACATTTGAAGAGTAAAAATATTTATATTTTCTCATTCTAGAACACTTTCCACTGTATCCATTAACGTAAGATAATCTCTTTCTAAGGATATCAAGGCTCCTCAATAAATAATTTTTTAAAAAAATTCATATCTGTCATGAACACACTCCACTACTCTAATAATTTTTTTTCCTATACATTTTCCTAGTTATCACAAATATTGGCGATAAACTAACACAGTCATTGTGTGTGGTTTTGTTTAGTTAATTAAGACCTACAAATATTTTTGAAATGAAAAGTACCTGTGTGAACATGTGTGAAAACCACACATAATAAAAATACTAGGTCTTCATTTTATTGTATCTCATTAATATCTAATAGATTCCTGTATATCCTGTGTAAGCTCTGTTGAATATCTTAATTTCATACGCACATCTGTAAAAAAAAACAAAACCAACCAACAAACCAACCAACCAACCAAATAAATAAATGGTTGATTTACATCCTAGAAAGGTCAATTTATTTTTTAGAACACATAAATATTAAATTAATAAATAGAAGAGCAGAATGATAGATCATTATGCATTTTACTGCATAAACACTTATGAGTAGTTATGACCTGCTTTTGAGTAGGAACCATCCCGTGGATGTGTGATTTAGGAACCCTTTTACACTGTTCTGAATATTTTGACAATCATTTTAAAAACAAACCAGCGAACAAAAAATCTGCCTTGCCTGCTTTTTTTTTTTTTTTTTTTTTTTTTTTTTTTTTTTTTTTTTTTTTTCAAAAACTTCCCCACCA
>VZRQ01000149.1:370484-431918 GCA_013397975.1 Machaerirhynchus nigripectus | reverse complement strand
TTTTTTTTGCTTCAAAATGCTACCCACTCAAAAAAAAGGTTAAACTGAAAAGTTGAGCTTTAAGTGTGCAAAACACAACTCTTTGTTGTATGGAATGACAAGACTCTGTAAAGGTTCTTGCAAGGCATCTCTCTAGTCAAGCTGAGTAATATTGCTAACATTTAGTTTTCTTCCTTCAAACAATGGTTCAGTTTTAATGTCCCTACCCAGAAAACCTGTCTAGGTATACAGCTTCAGTGTGTTGTTTCTGCATTAATTCCGTATCTTGTGTGTTACCAGCTGTGGTCTTGATCCTTGTAGGGAAAACACCACTGAGGTTAATCACTGTTGTGCTTTCTGACAAAGCCAGCCTGGGACTGTGCTCATGATCTGGCATGTCTTTTGGCTCTGTGTCTCCTCTGCAGGCTGCCAGCATAAAGCTTAACTCAGGCCATCTACAAATCCCATCTGCTCTGCTAGCAGATGATCCATCGTGGTGCTGGTGGGAAGGATATGGACCTGTCCCAGTTGCCCCTTTGCAAGGCCAGATAGGATAGCCTAGATCTGACAGCAGAGGCAAGTGCCCCTCTAATTAGCATCTGCTTGCACATGATCCAAGGTGCATTCTGCAGAAAAAGGCATTCACAATTAGGAGAGGAGATAAATTAAATGTGCAGGCAGCAAATATAAATGCAAGCTAGTCTTTGAGGCTGTTTCTGTAGTGACAGTCAATGTGACTTTGTGTAAATACATCCATGACTGGGTTTAAGACCACTTTGCTTACAGAATGTCACAGACACTTTTGGGACAGAAAGTTGTGGTTCACAGGGGCAGTTGGTTTCCTTGTGACATACTAGCAGTCAGGAGTTGACAAAACTGTGTTTTTCAGTGCTGACAAGCCTCAGAAACGCTCTCAGTTACTCGACTTTAGGCACATTAAACACAATTATGATCTTTTTCCTAAGTTTAATTAAAATAAGGGGGTGGAAGGTAAATTGTACTCTGCAACCTGGAGCCAGGGATCACAACCTAATATGTAATGGCTGCATTTAATGAGCATTGTGTGAGTAGTTTAGTTATGAATAAACATAAGGGTTTTAGCTATGGTTATAGATTTGCTTTCACCTTTGCATACAGTGGAGGTCAGGAAATACTTGAGTGATAGGTTTTCTCTGCAAGACACGCGCTGAAACTTGAGCTTTTAAAAATGCAGAAAGTTTTTACCATTCTATTACCGGATTATTGCTGTAAATACTGCTCACCCTCTAGACCAGCTTGCATTATTGTAGATCCCAGCAACACTCTTTGCTACTGTTGATCTGCCCACAGGTATAGTTTTGGCTCAGCACGCATAAAGCAGAACACACTTTCTTCATAAGAAAAGTTACTTAATGTTTGTACAAGATGTAGATAATCCATATAAGAAATCTGTATTTATATCTACAGGATATGGGTATGAACATTTATTCACCAGAAACTGAGGGAAAAAAGGACAAGCAGCCAGGACCTTGCCTTATATTGTAAGGGAAAACTGTACATGACTGTTCTCTGCTGTGCAAAAGGGAATCTCGCCATGGACATTATCGCATCAGGTTTTCAGGTACTAGTGGTTGGTTCAAAAGACCAAGAATCAGCAGAATGGGTACTTTTTACCATTTCTTAGTTGTTTTTCATGTTTTATTCAGAGAAAAATGACTTTTTTTACAGTAAAAGCTTGGAAGTGGAAGATTATTGTCCCTTAATTGAAAATTACTGTGCTTACATTTTGGCTAAAAAAAATAACAAAAACATCTCGTTTGGGAAATTATTTCATGGTACTTCATAGGAATACTGCATAGGTACTTAGTTTTATCCTTCTATTCCTCCTTTATTTGTATTTCTAATTGTGCTTTCCATTTTGTATTGAGAATAATTTTGTATGTATCTTCTCTTGATGTCATGATAAACTATGGGAGATAAATATTGGACAAAAATTTAAATTTATATAGAAGAAGGAAATCAATAATCCCAGGGAGATTAATGTTTTTTGGTTTTTTATATTTAATATATTAAATTTTTAAAAAAATAGTACTTTCCATTTTTTTTTTCCCAAAGATGGCTCATTTTCAGATAGAATGGGTATTTGACTACAGTAATTTTGGCTGGGATTTGTTTGTAGTAGTAACGGGACACACACACCCCTCCCCCCCACCAAAAACTAAAAATTTTATCATACTGTAAAATTTCTATAATTTTGTCCAAAAATTGATTGCTATTGTGCCATTTAAGGGACAACACTTATATGTATAAAATACCCAGACTTACATTTGCTATATCATTTCTTAATGCAACAGCTTATGACACTGTGAGTGCAAGCCTAGAAAGAAGGGAAGGGGACTGGGTTTGGCAAACTCATGATATGAACAAATGATAGGTAGGTATTTTCTTAGTTTATTCACTGCTGACCTTTGGATTAAATGGAGACATGATAAGTAAAAAGATCAGGCATCCAAAGAAAGATAAAAAGGCTGGAAATCTGAAGTACTTTATCTGTAGCTTGGGCTCAGCAGATGCAAATAGAGTGCCCATCAAAAGGTAGCTGGCCATGGAGCAGTCTGGAGTGATCTGCAGTCATATACTGCAGTAAATCTTCTGCCTGATGCCATAACTTCCTTTAGTTCCTCAGTCCAGGACCAGAATGAACTTCATGGAGACCAAACTACCTTGCAAAAGCTTCTGGAAAGCAAACGTTTTCCTTGCACTTCCAGTTGAAGCACAGAAAGTCCTCTTTTCTTCCAAACATTCAATAGGAATTTCAAGTAAATTCCTTATATGTAATATATATATATAATAGTAAATATAATATTTCAATATAAATTCAAAGATGGGTCATGAAAAAGACCTTTGTATGTTGACATTTTGGGGGGGGAGAGGGGTTGTTTGTTTTTCATAAAGATGAATACATTTTCACAGGGTGGCCTACAATTATCAAAAGTGTTTAATATCAGAGAATCACGGAACCATGGAATGGTTTGGGTTGAAAGGCACCATAAAAACCATCTACTTCTAATCCCCATGCCCCATGGCACAGGGGGGACACCTTGCACTAGAACAGGTTGCTCAAAGTCTTATTCAACCTGCCTTTGAACACTTCCAGGGATGTTTCTCTGGGCAGCCTGCCTCTTACAATAAAGAATTTCTTCCTAATACATGAGCTAAAATACTCTTTTTCAGTTTGAAGCAATAACCCCTTTCACTGTGTGCTCTTTTAGAAAGCCCTTTTCTATCTTTCTTGTAGGCCCTTTTTAGGTATGGGAAAATGCTCTAAGGTCTCCCGAGAGCTTTCTCTCTTCAAGACCTAACAACCCCAACTCTCCCAGTCTGTCCTTCAGTTATTTCATTTGTTCCTTTCTTCCAGTTTCAATGACCCCTTGAAGACAGTTTGACCTCATCAGCACAGTTAACAACTGCATTTATGAAAAACATCTACTCCAGCAATGCAGGCCGAATATTTGACACATGCAGATAAGAAGCACAGCTGGTAACTTCAGAGGAAAGAAAGAGCACTGAGGGTCAGAACAAAAGAGCTGTGTTAAGACCAAGATACTAAAGGGCAGCAACTAACCTTCAGGTAACAGTGATAACATTTCATGGAAGAATTAATAAACTGAATTCTAAGTTGTTGACTGAATTGTTGACAAACCCTCTGAACATTTTCAATCAGCTTTTGGAAGAGTTGTTCTAAACCATACAGATGAAATTATATAAACATACATACGCATTTTTTAATGAAAACAGAGAAATTCTTACTGTATTTCATCCATATAATGAAGAAGAAATTATTCCATAGTAAATATGTGGGACCCTGTAGTGAAGTGTCACAGCTTAATTTGGATCTTTGACATCAAAAGATTACCTCCCTAGAGCTTTCAAAAATCAAAGTTCCCTTAAATAACCAGAAATAATTTTAGGGGCCATTGGACTTATAGTACTAAATGGTCTATCAAATAATAAAGATCTTCAATTTCTTCTCTTTACAGCTGTAAAAGGTAGTGGTTTTGTTGCTTGTGTTTTGTTGCTTTGTTTTTTTCCATCATTGACAAATAAACACTAGGAGAGCTGCATATGCATTATTGGGTATTCTTTTATATTTCAAGTTTTTATTGTTTTGTTTTTAACTCATCCTCATTGTGTTTATCTTAGGCGATAAATCTAAGTTACTTTTTTGCCAAGCTGAGTTTTTTTAATAGGACAAAATTCAAGACTATATGCTAATATAGATTTTTAAATTTTTTCATCCCCTGCTAAAAGACACTGTGTCCTCTGTTGTTTCACAGGAGCTAGACAAATGCTGGCACAGTTGCACAGATAGGAAATAAAACAGCTAAAGAGTTGTAGGCCACTGATTTTTATAGGATTCAAAAGGCAATTAAAACCCATAATTAAAATGTATGATGAGGGTATATCATACTGTGCTCTTTCTCCCAGGTAATTATTTATCGGTCAGCTGTGGCAAATTTTGACAACATCACCTTCACTCTCATTTATGACACATACTTCCCAATCAAACCAATTTTATGGTCTGAAATACACAGGTTCTTCCCTATATTTATTTTGAGGAAAACTCCTATAGGAAAACATAGTGAAGTGCACTTGATGCTGTTGATTTTGAACCAGAGACGATAGTGTCACACCAAACCCTGCCCCTCCCCTAAAGCCCCCTCCCCAAAAATCAGTCCCCCCCCCAAAAAAAAACAAAAACAAAAAACACCCAAGAAAACTTCAAAATATAACTGCTCTTGTGCTTTTCACAAAGAAATGAAAAAAGCTACTAACTAGTTTCCCCATAAGTCCATTGCAAATTTTCACTTTGCAGGCTACCTTCTGGTTTGTCCAGGATATTAAACTCCACTGACATTTAGAGTACGCTGAAAGACATATTTACTCAGGCTTATTCTGAAAAGGGCAAAGGTGGTAGAATTGGCTCTTCAGTTGTCCACTCTGCTTTTCAGTTAATGTTGTTCCTCTCTACGTAATTATATTTTCAGTAAATGAGTAAAGTTTCTCAACCATGACTTTGTTGTACCCTGAATCATACAGATGATCAACATAAGGAAATCTAGCTTTTATCAGTTTGGGTCTCAGACAAGGCTTAGACTCTGTGCACAGTCCATTTGGGTTGTGCTTGGGGTCCATTACTTTCCCTCAACCTTTTACTATGTGGTGAGGTAAAATCCCTCCCAGGACACATGGTAGGAAACTCAGCAGTACATCAGAGTCCAGCCCTATCATATATGTTCAAGCGGGAATCGGGCATCTCGGCTTAGGCAGCCATAGTTGGAATAACCCCAACAGGTACCCATATCCCAGATAAACATTCTCAGCTCTGAGATGTACCAGGTTTCTTTAGATTCAGCTGCTCCTGTGGTTCAATTTATTATATGGGAACAGTTCAAAAGGGCAGTTTTTAATTTATCCCCATGGGTCCTCACTTTCCAGCACATTGTCTCTCTATTAGGTAGTTTCAGCTGCTGGCTCTTACAGTCCAATTTCTCCACTTCCCATTCTACCACTTCCCCTGTGAGGGCCTTGGAGGCCCTTTGTAAAGAATGTGTGGAGAAAAGGATGTGTTTCACAGACCAGGCCCACTCATAATTTGTTTGGTGAATTTGGCATGGAGTTCCTGGATTATTGAGAATTTGTATACTCTCCCAGGCTAAATTTGGTTGAGACAAAATTATACATCCATATAATAAAAGTAAAAGCTTTTCCCATATAATTTTTTTTCACAGTAAAAAGAAAAAATAACCTTGGCAAAAATCAAACTAACACTACTAAGGGTTTGACAAACTGACAAACTAACAAACTAAATGGTTTGACTAATATTTGGTCTCCCTAGCCACATGCAATGAAAACACAAACAAATAACAAACGTTAATAAACTGGTAATACAGGCAATTTGGTGGCAGTTGAAAGTTTCAGTGGTTCCACACGGCTCCATCTCATCTGTTGATGGGTTCCTATAAAGAGAAAAGTGAAAATTTGGCCCACTACAGACCAGTTATTAAAAAGAAGGAAAAATCCATTGAGTGTTGATTTGATGGTCCTGTATCTACCACAAAGGCAAAAGGGACTAAGGGAAAACCAATTATCTTGACTGTTTGTGAGCTTTCTCATGTAAATAAGCCATTAACTGTTTCAGTCTCTCACAAAGACATGTAACACACACTTACTATCTTGCTTAGACAGTAAATGGGGGTCTAAGGTGGAACTGCATATCAATACATATCAAGGTCTACAACTTACTAGTAAACTTATACAAATGAGCTCAAGTGAAATCTAGATTAAGGAAGAAGAAAACTTCAACATTGTGGTTCCCTAGGAAAAGGCTTTAGGAAAAAGAAACCAAACAGCTTTTGTACTATAAGCCAGATGGTTTCCATGCCTCCTCTATGCTGTAACATCCCATTATCACAACATTTTAAAAAACATCGCAAATCCATATATTTGGTGATATTGTTACACCACATTTGAAACATTATTGCAGAAAAGGGTATTGCGGAAAGGAACACTGCAAAATATCCTTTTTATGTGCAGATGGTGTCACTTTCTGATAGGACATGCCATGCCTTTGGCTTCCCTTCTCTGATCAGTACAAACCAACATTAGTCTGACTCTCCACTAGGCTGGCTTTCAACTGTGTTAGTCATCTTTTCATCTTTTACATTATTATTTCTTGCAGCTTGATTTTTTTTCATCACTTTGAAATTCATCATTGATTCTAATGAATCTTAGATGAGTTTTCTTTCTCTTTTTCAAAAAAAAAGACAGCCAAAAAAAAAAAAAAAGAAAGCAAAAAAAAGCTTTCTGACCTTAGGAATAGCTTTTTGAATCTTTATGTTTTTCCACTTTGGTGGAAAAAAGTTAAGTGTTATTACCTCCCCTCATCCTCAAAAAAAAAAAAAAAGGTTCTTGTGCCTCCTTGATTCTCTGCACAGAATGTTTAGTTTGAATGGTCTATAATAATGTAAAAATGACTCAGAAATGAGGCAGAAATGACCTTACCAGCCTTCCAAGTTGCTATTCATTCAGGCCTTCTAATCTTGGCTCATTAAAGACTGATAGGCACATCATGTGTAAAACAGAGATCTTTTCTCATCATGTTCAGAATAATGTTCTTGCTTACCCTGCTTACAGATTTAACTTGGAAATAAAACAGACGACAAAAATGTCACTTTAACTAATACACTCCATGAATATGTCTTTAGCATCTAAATGGATATAGAGGTAACTAATCAGAGTTTCTTACAAAGTGGATGAAACTCAAAAGCTCCAGTACCTTCTGAGACACACACCTGAAAGAAAATAAATTTTCATCATGAGGCTGAAGGATTTAGAAATATATCCTATCATTGTTGAGAGATTTCTTCAAAGAAAAAATATTAATATTTTACCTAAATATATATATATCTAATTCTATCCTATCCTCTGGCTGAAAAAGGAAAAAGAAACCCAACAAAGCAAAACAGAAATACCTTGCCTTTACAAGTACATCAAATTTTTTTAGCATTTAATAACTCGTGTCTTGTTCTGAGACAGTAACAATTGCAATGAAAACTATGGTTATGATTTGACTAACAAGAATGGAGTGGGATCTTGAATTAAAAGAAATGCAATATGTGAAGAGCAGAAGTAGTGGACCTTTTCTAAGATATTGTATGAGCTTGGGGAAGAGAAGAACAAGGAGAAGCATAAAAGTAAAAAAAAAAAATCTTATTCATTATGATATTGCTTAACTAATCATAGCAGACATAGGAGGAATGCTGGGGATGGGGTCAGAGTGAGAAGTGGAATTAATTTCTCTGGCATCTATTTGTTCACTTGGAGACCCAAGAGCTTTGTGGGGTTTTTTTTCTGCACCAGTTCCAAAACTTTTCATTTCAATATGCTGGACCCTGTTTCAGAAAGGAGTCAGCACCTTAGCTATTACTAACACTGCTGAACCCAATATGGATGGCAAATTAATTCAGCTGCAAAGCAGAAATATTTTGCAATGTTAAAATATTTACATGTATCCTAAAGTGTAAAAATCTGCCCCAGTTTCAGAACATGAAACATGCCAGAATAATGCATTACAGTTGGACAACGAACTGAAACCTACAAAGTTCTAATATGTACTTTCGCTTTGCATATTTAAATGTAAGTGTGACTCTGTTTGTAAATATTGCAACCAGGGGAGTCTCTTGCCATAAAAATAATGGGGTTCAGTTTCACCAGAACTTGAATTCACTCAGAGAAATGTTATTTCCCTCACATACTATACAAGGATGGAGCCCAAGTCCACAAAATACCAGTACAAGGCATATAACACCATCAGAAGTATATTGTGCTTTAGGATATACCCCACCAGGTAGAAAGCTTTAGAGGTGATCACAGCACATACATAATTTTAAGCATTTCAAAATTCTAGTTGTTTCACTTAAAGACAAGCAGGTGCTTAATCTTCTTTTCAATAACTAAATGTGATAGCCTAAAGCTGAAAAACAGAGGGAATCTTCACCTTTGATAAAACACAAGGTCATTCCAGGGCAACTACAAATGGTTGAAATTATTTTTCTTGCTTCAAATTAATATTATTTCTACAGGTGTGACCATGACTAGCACAATTTCTGTTCTGCAAGACTGCAATAGCAGATATGGAAATAGATCTCAGCAGTTTTGTGTTCTATTAGTCAGTCTTCACATTCATTATATACAAACAAGAATGGAAATATATCTGATTGCGTCAGCCTCCAGGCACTCTGAACTGCACGTCAGAGTGATGTAATGTATTTTTCTGTTATGTATTTGTTCTGCTTTGGCTCTTTCCCACCAGGCTGCTTGGGATAATAGATGTATTCCTTTTAAAATGGACTCAGTTGGTAAGCCAGAACTTTGAGGAACGCTGTCTTCTGCATGTGACCTTTTAACACTTACATCATTTCCCTCTGAGCTGTCTTTTCATTCCTCTTATCACCTTAGCAAATGCAAATGAAGTAATTATCTATTTAAATTCTGAACAGGCATTATTCATTTGAGAAATCGTTACTTTGTAGTGCTAAGGAAGCATTTTTTTCCCCCACCTTTGGCACTTTACAATAAACTCATTCTGATCTAAATTGATTGCTCTGGGATTATCTTGGAGTCATTAAAATAATGCTGTATTGACTTTCACTAATGTCTTTAATTAGCAGTTTAAAATTCCAACATTTTGAATTAAATATGCACAGGTATAGCTCATTTTGGCTGTATGTAATTTTTATATGATTTTGATTCAAATCTCATTTTGAATGTTACATTATTGGTCTCAGAACCGATTATGGTTTTGCTGGAGTAAAGGTGATGGTAGCAAGGAGAGAGGAGAGCACCCCTTAAGTGCTGAGATAGGGAAACAAAGAGAAGAGCAGTAACTGGCCAGTCTTCCAAGAGTGACTTACTGACAAATGTGTTGTGAATTACAACTCCAAACAATTCATTAAACTCTGTGGTACATCATAGATTTCAGGTTGATTTTCCATCCACCTTGTATCTATACACATAGCAACTGAAGGCAAGAATATTCTTTCCGTATGCAAGAAGATCTGATGTTTTAAGTAAAGAACTCATAAAATTCTACATGAAGGGCTGATTTGGCTACAGCTAGTAGTAAAATTGGTGTGTGTGATTGCAGGTTCTTAGACTGATCCAGGAAATGTATTTATGGTTTGAATCTTTGTTTTGTTGACCTAGCAGATAAGAAATATCCTAGAATCTTTTGTGGTGGCTTTCTCTTAAAAATCTTAAATTTGCAGAGAGGGTTAACCCTATTAGACTCAGATTTACTCCTCCTTATCTACTTCTATAGCACTTTAAGTATTTAATCTTTGTGTGAGAACATAAAGTATGCCACAAAACACCATATTATTCTATGATTTCTTTCCATCCTTGGAAATACCCACATTTCATGGGTTCTTCTGCTGAAGAAGATAAAACATTTCTAGCTTCTCTGAAGCTAGAAATGTTTTAATTTCTTTCTGGATCTTGGTAGCTGTCAGGATGCTGTCCTGGGCAACTGGCTCTTGGCGGCCCTGCTAGAGCAGGGAATTTGAAACAGATTATCTCCAGAGGTCCCTTCCAACCTCAGCCATTCTGTGATTTGTAAACCCAATTCTGTTTGAGGAAAGATTTGGAGGTGGCCATGTTCCTGGTAGATATAATTAACATAGTTTTAATTACTGTTACTTTGTTTGTTTGCTTGTATAGGAATTTATCATATGTTAAAAAATGAATAACTAACAAAATCACACCACCAGCTGTTTTATAGAGCTTTTCTTTAAGGAAGTGTTTTGGCCATGTGATAATGAATAGCAGTCTCCTGCTTTCTTAGAGCAGTAGAAGCATGAGTTTCATCTAGTAAAAATTGCATTTGCTTAGCAAAAACCACTTAACCAGATGTTCAATAGATGTGAAAATACATGCTTTGGAATTTTAGAGTGTGTCTGATGGGTAAAGGCTAAAGAGCACTGGGGATACAAGCTGTTGTAGTCAAAGATTATTTAGACCCAGTGGCCTCTGTGAAAGGTAGTTGAGGTAGTGTCTGTTGCTGTTAACCCAAATTCATTCAAAATGTTCTGACTCAAAAACTTTGGTGGCAACTTTGAATCATTATAGGATCAAGGAAATTAACTTTTTAAAACATAGTGTGCCTACTGCCACGAGAAGAATGAAAAATCAAGGACTTCCACATTTCAAACATTATAGTTAATACAGAAAATCAGAGTAATTAAAAAAGGCCTTTTCCTCAGATTATTGCTATTATTAAATGTAAACAAGATTTGTGAGTAAGATCCATTGAACAAGAAAACATATCTCTACTCTCTTCCCTTTTTGGGTTGACTTAACAGCTTAAATAATCTATTTATGCATGTATATACTACCCAAAAGCGCTTTGTAAGTAGGCTTGTTTGAGTTGTTAGAGATCCAGTACCATGAATTGAGTAAGCTGCAAATTTTAAAGTTAATATTTTATTGTGTCTTTTTTTTTTTTTTTAAACACAGATAGGAAATTGAATAGATTAGTTTGATTGTCTGAACAAATCAACTGGTAATCTTTAACTTGGATTGGACATAATTTGTTAGTGCTACTGCACTTTCAATTAAAGTAGGGGTAAAGATGTGTGTCTGTTAATCATAAGCATTTATATAACCCCTCCACATGCATTTGTGTAGTTCAAGAGCTTGACCGATGTTGACACAAAATGCGGCAAAACAGGAGGTATTCTTCCCCTTACATTAGACTAGAAGTTTCAGTGACTAATACTTCTCACCTGCCTTTTAAAAGACATTAATGGCTTTTCATGACCTCCTTATAGATTGTGATCTGCACGTGGAGAAACAACAGGTTAATGAGGGTTAGAAATGAAATGAGAAAAAAGACAGAGGCCTACACATTTCACTTCTGCTGTGAAATTATGAAACACTGGAAATGTTCAGTATTTGAACGTTCACTCTAACTGGGAAAATCATGGAGTAGAAGAGAGCTCTGGAGACAAGGGAAGCTCAGTTTTTTGCTGTCTATGGTTTTATGGAGGCTGTTTACTTGTTTTCAAAAAGTGAAAAAGAAAAAGTTTTCTTTCACACCTTTTTCCAAATTTCTGCCTTCATTCCCCTCACTTGCTGGCTTTGCATAATGGAGTGGGAAATAAATGGAGTAGTGGAGGTAAATGTTTCATCAGATGTGTTTTCCATAGAACCAAATTTAATTTCCAGGGCAAGAAACTGCATTTTTTTTGCTTTTTCTGTTGTGTTCAGAATTGTGTATAAATCTTACAAGCAAAATCTTAAAGTGAGTATGGGCACGTGAAGCATAGCTTTGACACAACTTGTGAGCCTTTGTGGATGTTAACAATCTGACCAATGATACAAAAAGGTGGTTAAAATTTGAACTTTCAAAATTGAATTAATTAGAATTTTGAATTTACAGATAGAACTGCATTAACAAAGAAGTTTTTCCATCCTCTGAAGTTATTTTTCTGAAATTTCAAGAAACCTAACCTTAGTGGGAATATAAATTGAAATACTGAACTTCATTCTGATTTTATCTGAAACATAATTTAAGAAAAAAGAAATGTCTTTAAAATAATTTTTTAAAATATATTTAGAAGATTGTTTTAATTACTGTGTTATGCTTCAAAACATAACTTAAAATTTTAAACATTTTTAATATGGAGAACTCAAAACAATGATGTTTTAACTTATTGAAGTATTTAGGGGTTTTTAAAAAAAAGTCTAGACATGCGATTGAAATTACTTATTTCAATGGATTGACATTTCCTGACAGAATACATTATTTTGGGCAAACAGAAAAGATCCAGTTCCCCTTCCTTTAAATCTGCAGTGTTAGCACCAAAGAAAACGAGACAGAACAAGTTTTTCTTAAGAAATTCCTAAGTTATTCTTAAGAAAAAATACCAATTCTGGATCAATAATTCAGTGGATTGTTACAGATTTATGCCATGACCATCAAACACAATCAATGTTGCCTTCAAGAATTCAGTTGTATTCATAAAATAGGGAATGGCCAGAACAGTTTTTAGGAAGTTCTTTTGGTGTTTTGGTTTTTTGTTTTTTAAATAATGACATCTCTGAGAACCTGAATGCTTTGCAGTACTGTATTTGACTGTCCATCGTTGACAGTTATCACAGACATCCTTTTGTTGTAGGTAGTTAGGAATATTTACATAAATTAAAAATTATTACCATAACTTGAAATGAAGTAGGTGCTATTGACTCCAGGGACATCAAAATTTTACCCAGGTCCAGGATCCCTAACATTCTTATTACATTTTCTAATACATCCTTTGTTTTTCATAGAAGTCAAAGGATGAAGTCAAGGTTAACCTCAACAATGACATTTCAAATAGTGTCTTTAGGAGCCCAGCAGTCTGTTCCATTCTCCCTTGCCCACTCACTCTCTAATTTCTAAGGGGATGGTTACTTATCTAGACTCAGATTCTCACTGTTGGTTGAATTAAGTGGAGGTTGATCAATACAGATTTTTATAACTATGTTTTTAAGGTAAAGGTAAGATCCATTTGTTGCAGTTAAAAAGTAATCAACTATCAAATAGAAATTGGATTTTGGAAACTAACACACATGAAAATAGTATTTTATGAATAATCTATATTTCATCTAGTCATCCTAAAAGTCTAAATATAAGTACGCATTAATGAACTCTATTTTCAAAGGTAAATTTAATTGATACTCAGATTCTGATATCTAAATCAGAATGTACATTTTTAATTCCTTACATACCTGACAATATGGAACTCTACAATCTCACTCGGAGGTAAGAGGCAGAACCATCCACTGTCAGAGCTCAGAAAAAAACTTGGCACTGTTCAGTCATTGCTCACTGGAATGGAACAGCACTCCAGCACTCCAGCACTCCAGCACTCCAGCACTCCAGCACTCCAGCACTCCAGCACCAGCCCCAAAGTCTTAATTAAAAAGAAAAAAAATTGCATCCGGAACTCAATATTTTAGGTGTATTCCTCAAAGGTTTGGTTAGGTCCAAAAAGAGAAAGATTATTTCTCTGTTCCACTAGGGAGGGACTGTTTCCCCTCCCCCCCTGCCAACAATTTCAACTTCAGATAACCATTTCTATTTCCAGAAAGCACTGTCTCTTGTTTATAAAATAGAGCTGTGAGACTGTGATTCACTGACACCTTAGAATCAGCCTGCAAAATAACAATTTCCAAAGGTGATTTTTGCAAGAATGGCATCTAATCATAATCAGTCGGCAGTTTTGTCAATGAGGCACTGGATGTCACCAAGTAAATGGAAGCAATTAATTAAAAAATATCTGGTATCAATGGCATCTCTGAATGATGATCTCTACAGTTCATTATTGCTCTTTGAACTCACATTTCTCCATCTCCTACCAATCCCTTTTCCCTTTTAATTAATTTCTTGAGTTTAAGAAAATGTAAATATAGAAACAATTTTAAATCTATGCATTAAAATATACCATTTTCTGATACTTATATGATTAATAAAACATATTGATTTGAGCACTTCTGTGGTTTCCAATTCTACAGAAGAAGCAGGAGCACTTATCATCCTGACTGCATATCTATACCTTTTTCTTCCATGAATCTGAATTACTGGAAATAGTTGAAAAACCTGTTGTAAATCATCTCTGCACTGCTGGCCAACTTATAAGTTTTTCAGCTTTCTGTAGTCCTCAATGCTGCTCAGGAATGCTCATAAGGTAAATGACCAGGAGCTACTGCGGCATTAAGACAGAAAAACCCTTGTTTGGAGAAGGAAAAAACAAACAAAGATGTTCTAGGTATGTGTGTGATTACCACAAGTCACTTTCTATGTGCTTTTACTTATGTTAGTAATGATGTTGAAGATGAAAAACTTGAGTGCATTTCAAATTTATCCATTTACCTTGAGTTGTTTTCTTTCATTTCATTGCTGATCTCTGTCAGAGACTGAAAATAGTTCATGCCTCAAACACTGATATAAGTTTGACTCATTATAAAGAAGCTACAACCAAAGAAGCCTCCCTGAAGACTGGGACTTCGGACTGAAAGTCAAACTGCTGATTAGAAAAAGGGAAACCCATTGTTGATCATCTCAGGCTGAGGGAAAGGTATGCATCCACAAAAGGCCAAATCCCTGGCTGAGTTTGGGGTGGGGGGAGAGCACAGCTCACAGAAGCCAGGTTTACACAGGGTCCGTCCCCAGCTGACGGAGGAGGAGGAGGAACCCCCCACCCCACAGGCCACATCCAGGGGACATTCACATGAGAGGCAGCTGAGGGGAAGTCATAATCCAACAAAGACCCCCCCAAAGGGCTCCCCAGAGGCCGTGCCCCACAGGGCTGCACGTGATGTAACAGACCCAGAGTCTGCTGCAAGAGACTGCCTCACTCCCCCAGGGGGACATGCCTGGACATTGCCACTCAAGGGTATTTAAGCCACAGGATTCTGTGCTTTTTAGGTGGACCTTCACCACCAAGAAGACCGGCTGGAGAGGATCAATGGAACAGTGTTGGGATCCACAGAGTGGTGATATTTTCCTTATTCTGTCCCCCCTCACCTATTTTCCACTTCTTTCTCTCTCTTTCTCTCTCTCTCTCTCTCTCATATTTACTCCCAAATAAAACCCATGCTATTGTCGCTGGTCTCGTTTGCACCTTAATTCGGGCAGAGGAATTTCTAAAGAACCTCAATAATCGGATCTCAACAATCTCACGTGGTTTTTTTCATAAAAAGGAATTACTGTTTTCATAGACAGGTAGATTCTATGAGATCCACTACAGGGTTTTGCTGTTGATACACAGTTCATATAGGAAATAAAGATATAGCATGTTATATTAGAATGTGATTTCTCTCCCTTTTCCCTGCATTTTTTTTATCAAGAAGAAAATTTAATAGTTTATCCATCCTTCCCCTCTGGAATGATTTGCTGGCACTTCAGGATGAATTCTACACACAGCTTGTTAAAGAATCATTTTGGTTGGCTGTGGTTCATCCATATAAATTGAATACTTCAAAGATTTTTCTCACTTTGACCTGCATCTCAAAATCCCTGCAGGAAACTGCATCATACAAAAAAAAGCAGAGTGATCAGAGTGAATAATCTTGGACCATACAGAAGGACTCAGAACTAACGTCTCATTGCTATTTGCTTATCTATACCTGCTAGCTCGCCTGTGGGCCCAGAAAAAGCAACTTTCTGACAGTTTTTATGTAATATGCAGGCCTTAAAATCCTTCAATCTAAAACTTAAGATCAAATTGATGTTGTGTGTGCCACCTCCATCAGAATCTCTGCATTAGAAATATACCTCCCACTAAGCAGACTTGCACCTACAGGGGCGTGTGTGCGGGTGTTTGTGATGGCTGTGAGGAAGGAGCTGCTTAATGCAAATGATGCAGCTCTACAGAAATCTGTGATTCTGCCTAATGTAAGAGACCATTCCCGTATGGAAAAAAAAATACAGAAAGAGCTTTTTCAAGGTTTTGTATAGAACCAGTGATGCTTGAAATACGTGTTTTAAAAAGGTCCCATGGAAAGTGCTAGTTTGACTAAAAATTTTTCAAGAACCAGTTTCACATAAAATCCTTTTGTAAAATTGGTATAACATCCGTGCAGTAGCACTTATATCATAAGGGTAAAAAGTAAAATATTTCCATTAGCTTGTAAATGAGTGTGTTACAAATATTTTGTGTAACACAAAAAGTCCTAAATTTGGCTTTCATTCCCATTCAACATGACATTAAATATAAGACAACATGGATTTTCACGGATAAAATTTAAATTTTTTTTAATATTTAACTTGTACCTGGCTAAAATCTTATTTTTCTGAACCTTAAATGAAAAGGATTACGTGGAAAAGATGAAATTATTAAAATTCCCCAACCATAGCAATTTTTAAAAATTATGCCACTAAAATTATTGATGTAAATAAAATGTCATTTAAGACACCACTGGAATTTGTTCCTTAGCAGTACACATTTCTAACCTATCTGATACTGGTTCAGTCCTGAAGCAGAATTTATGGAATTAGGCAGAAAATTTTCTTTTATTACATCTTCTAAATAATAAAACTCCTGGTTTATGCTTCAAGGCTAAGTTTTAAGTCAAGTTCTTTTTTAATTATTTCAGCAGGGGTGTTTTTTAAGCAGAAAATGACAGACACAAAGAAAAGTAATATTCTACAGTAAGTTTCACTTGAGCATTTTCATAGCAGCTTATTCATTTCTATACTTTGAAAAGCGGTTCCAGTATCAATGGCCTTGATTTGAAGTACTGCTTCTGTAAATTTATTGTAATTTCACTGCCACTTATTGTTGTATGTATCACACTTTCATTAGCACAGAAATGGTGGCATAGAGTTTTGAATCAATAATCTTCAGTGAAAAAATTGTGATTTTTATTGACACAGCTTTAATGAAGTAGCTTTGAAAAATATCATGTTCAGTCACCTGTCAACATTTTTCTGAGTCTTCTACTTACTCATAAAAATCAGTATAAGTCTGTACGAGCATGTGCTACAAGGGAAAAACTGCCGTTCTTTGTTCTGCCATTCCAAGTTTGTGCTATGAAATATATATATATATATTTTATTATTATTAAGGAAAGCGCTGAAACCATCCAAAACACTCCAAAGCAATATTTGAACTATTCAATTTTAGCTTTTAGAAAGAGCAATTTTTTTTTTTTTTAAAAAACACCATGGTTAGACCATCAATTTGCCTATCTATCTATTTAATCACCACAGTGTATAATAACATACATAAACATAATTGGAAAATGACCAGGGTCCTGAATTTTCTCTTTCTAAGAAGGAGAGTTCTATCAGAGGTTAGGGCGAGGAGCAGGAATAAATGTTTTACTACTTTTGTTGCCCTTCTTTTTTTATTTGTTTTTGCTTCTTACCTGTTTTGATGGAAGAAAGAACAATGGAGAAGCAAATGTAAGTTGGTGAGTGGTTTGAAAGTCATTCCAATGGTGTTGGAAAAGCTCACTGAAATCATACATTCTGGATTTGTTTAATAAACTCTAGAAAGACACTGCATAGCTGGATTTCTGCCTGCCCACTGAGATTTCTTTTTCCCAGCTGTCAAGTTCTTCTTCCAGAGCTTTATAATCTTTATTGTCCTAAAGGACTATGACTGTCTTCTTGGTTCAAAGACTTCTATGTTATCTTTAATGTAGCCAGAGCTTGAACTCTTAATTGAAATCTCTTTAGGGCACTGCAAAAAATACATGGATAGAAACAACAAAGTCACAATGACATTAGCTTTGAGGCTGCTAACTTCAACAAATCAAAAAATTGTAATTATTTCATCTGAAATTTTAACTTTCCCTCCTCTGTGAATGAAAATTAATGTCTTTCAATGTGACATAAATGTAAATCCTATTTGTATGACTCTGGAGTTTTTCTCAAAGTCAGTGGGATGACCGTGTGTGTTTGGGTAAAAGTTGATACTTCTTGGCACTTTACTCAGTGGCATCTTTAGAAGAACAGTATATTTCTTAAATAAACTGTGTTCTTTTAAACATTATTTTAAATTTTTTATATTATAATCTAAATTAATTTGTTTCACACAAGAAGGAGTCAAAATCCTAAATCCTGTCTTTTTTTTTTTTTTTAAGAATGGAGTGCTTTTTTTTTTTTGACTATTTAAAAACAACTATTTACTTGAGTATATGTGGAGTGTGGCTGAAGTTTACACAGTTCTGCCAGGGATGAATTTGTAAATTTTGGATTTTAGAGTTCTACACAATGGGAAAGCTGTACATCAGGTTCTGTCAAGAACTGATCATAGATGTCATAGCACAACTAGGTGAAAATCAACTGACTGCAATGAAATTTATTTATGATCTTAAAACTGCTAAAAAAAAATCAGATAAAAAGTCATTTATATAACAGCCAAAACCAGAGTAATGTGTAACATTTCCTCTCTCCCTTTTCCATTCTTTCTTCCACTCCCTTTCCTGTTTCCTTCAGACAAAGCCAGGTAATTATTCAAGGTAGTGAGTTTTCTGGCAAGGAAAGTGATTTTTGTTCTGTGTTTGTAGAGCACCTTCTATAATGATTAGGCCATGATGAGGATTACCAAATACCTGTAAGATACAACCAGAAAAGTAATTCCATCTGAGCAGAAGTTATGAAGCTTGAGTCCTTTAATATTCATGTTCCATAGTTAGATTCGTGGTTGTGCATATAAGAGTGAACTTATATTAAAATTTTCCTGTGGTTTGGGCATCTATAATAGCTTTCTCCTATGTTGATCTCTAAGGTTTAAAAATACTTGAGTCTGCTTAATATAAGAGACAATTCCTGTGTGGAAAATAGGGTACAGAAAGAGTTTGTCAAGAGTTTGTTTATATAGAACCAATGATGCTTGAAATATGTGTTCTAAAAAGGTCCCTCCAAAACTGCTGGTTTGACTCATCTTTCTTTCCTTCATTGAAGGGTTCATTAAAAGTCTGTCTATATATGGTTTTCTACTTTTATGATGCTTACCTGACCATATTGCCTGCATCTCTGTTACACATGATCAAAATTGACCAACAAGTTCTAAGAATTTCAGGGAGAAACTGAGAGAACTATTTTCTTAGGAAACCAGGCTACAGCCCTATTGTAATAATGATATCATAATTATCTTGCTTCCTATGTTTGCAAAGCAGAGGGATAGAGTTTGTTTTTCTCCTTCTGTCACTAGGAAAATATTTTTAAGTAAGAAATGACAGTATTTATCTAGATCCCACTTCACTGGAATGCAGCTAAGCCTGGGACTTATTTAAGAGTAAACAACAAGCAAACAATCTTGAAGCAAAGCAAGCCTGTCTTTTTGCTAATGGGATTTCCTGTCATTAACTTGTATGGATCCTGTCCTGACAAAAAGTGGATGCTGGAAGTCATGGACCTAGAAGGAATATAGTGTGACAGACATATTGGTTTCTCCCCTTGTCTGGCCTTTGTTCAGCCCTGCCAGTTCCATTTGACCTCTGTACCAGTTGCTCCCTTCAGGGACTATACAGACCTCCCTCCACGCTCACTATCTATTAACATAAATGTTCAGTTTGCCTATCATAGTGATGCAGCACTGATCATTGAAATTTTTCATGCCTCATATTTTCTCCCTGTTTCACAGTTTATGAACTCAGGCTTAAGGAGACTAAAACCTAACAGAATTGTTTCACAGGAAATTGGGTGTCTGGATACTTTTGAGATTCTGGGTTTACATGTTTCCTTTAAGCCGTAGTAAACTATCCTCTCTATCATTAGGCAGCCTTTAAGTAAGTAAAAGGGAATATTGTGTTGTCAATTCATTCTGTCAGTTCACTCTCTTTAGAAAATAGACTGCCAAAACAAATCTAATACTTGCTTTTGCCTCCTTTATTTCTCTCCTCTGTACCCCCCTGCTATTATTCCCTTTAGTCTGCACAGTTGTTCAGGCTGCGCTTCTTCTCACCTTTTGTACAATATGTCATCTACAGTCTGCAATTGTTTATCCTGCCATTACATACACCACAAGCTTTTACACACAGTGAAATGGTTGTTCTGGGTATAAAAGGAACTGTAAAAAGAAGTGTAAAACTTGTGATGTATAACAGTAGAGTGAGTGAAATGCATATGGATTTTATGTCTCTAAGTGCTTATGAAAGGATGGAAGGACAGTGTCTGACTCCTTTCTAGAACTTAATTGGAAGAATGGTTAAGAAACTATTATCTGAAGCATGCTATTTGAACAACCCAGAGTAGAATTCCACACACAGTAATGTAACTGATATATTTTTGAAATGCCATGAATGAGGATGAAGGGGAAACCTGGCCTGTAGCAACCAAGGATTCAGTATTTCCATGAAGATGCTTCATCTTTAGGAATAATTTGACACAAAACCTTGTGTCAAATTTTATTGACGACTAAAGTTCAGTAATTACTTGGCAACCTGAGACTCCAGTGAAAGTCAATCACTACTAGTTCCAAGTCAAACTAGTTGTGCACCTCCTCTCAGAAACGCAGAAGAAATCTCAAAGCCAGATGGGAGTGGTGCACCCAGGTGCTACAGGATGGGAGGTTCCTCAGGGTGGGAGCTAAGGGGATTGTCCCAGGCCAGGCCCCTCTGAATGCTGCAGGCTTTCCTCAAGTGACCCTTCCCACAGCCGCGCTGCTGCCTGCTCCTCTCTGCTACCCCCTTCCTTGTGGAGCTGAAACAGAGCCGCTCCCCACTGCCGCTCTCTGGGGGCAGCTCTGTGGCCATTATGGTGGGTCCTGGTGGCCATTGGTGCTCCTGGGCCCTCACCCATCTCTTGTTCAACAGAGGCACGGAGGGGACGCTGTGCCTGCTTGCCGCAGGGCTGATTCAGGCACACAGCAGGGGCAGCACGCCCTGCCCTCCACACTCACGTGTAGCAGAGTGCGTACTCTGGCTCAGCAAGAGGCCAGCTGAGCCTTTACCCAGCCATGCTTTTAGAGAAATTGCATTTTATCCTCACTCCTGAATAAAGGAAAGATTCCCTTTCCAAACTCATAGATGTCTCAGGTAATCCACAAGAGTGTTTTCTTATCACTCTCACTAAATCCATTGTTACACTGCCTATCAAGACTGGTAAGAAAAATCAAGTGTTTATCCACACAGTTGTGAAGTTGCCAGTTTTATTGTTATTTTTTACATAAAGCTTCTGTGTTCCTTTTTTGACTGACATATTTCCCAATGATTTTGAATGTATGCTACTGATATTTTTGCGGTTTCTCTGAACAACTCCGAAAGCAAAAAAAATATTTTCATGTCTCACTCCTTCACTCCTCTCTCCTCACCCCCTCCCCAATAACTGTAACTGAATATTCTCATGTATCCCTTCCCTTGAGTCCGGTTGCTGATATTAAAAAGGAAAAATTACATCACTGTGGGACTTTTGAACATATTGCAAGAGTTGGCAATGTGCAACACAGGGAGGATAACATTTCAGAGGACACATTAAGGATGACATCTCCAAGAAACTATTTAGTCAATGGAAAAGCTCTCATAGGGAAGTCAGATAGGATATTTTCCTATTTATGCAATGTGCATTGAGGAGTATAGATTTCTGCTAATTAGTCAGTCTTAGGCATTCATAAATCAGCTGCTGAATAATCATTAGGACTTTTTATTGATATGAGTAGTAGTAAATCTGCTGACATTCGTGTCAACTCTTGCACTGGTTTTAGTTTGAACTTCAATCATAAGAATGCATATCAAATTGCAAAGAACTGTGTTCTATGCATACCTGTTCAAGGTAGTCTTCTATTTTTCTTCCCCTTAACAGGACAAAGGGAAACAATCATTTTACGAAAAAAGCATTTGTCCTACTTCTATCATTGGGTATTTTCTGGATGATGCCTGATCCATCCTAGTTGAACTAATGGATGTGGGTCTAACTCAGATGGCATTTGTTCTGCAGCCATTAGTTCTTTTTCCACCTAACATGTGAAATGTCCTTTCTCTGTACTGTTGGATTCTTTCAATATAAAGCTTTTTGGCCCTTTCTAGAAGTGCATTGACAAATCATTCTGCATTTCTTACACTAATTTAAAAACCTCAATGAAACACTTAATTTTTAGGGTTTTAAGATTTGCTCCATTTTATAATTTTCCACCAAGTAAATTGATTTAGAACAAATTGTTGTACAAGTCTTAGAACATATAGCACCTAAAAACATATTTTGTATCATATATGAGGCTACATTTTCATGAGTATTCTTTTTTTTTATTTGGTTTGTTTCCCAGAACACAGTCGATGGTTTTAGCCATATTATGTCACTTTTGTAGACATACTGTTCACCAGCATCAAAATACCACTTTAAAAAATAAATAAAAGCATTACATACAAGACAGCTTGCATCATCCCTATGGGTATTTCAGAGGTTTCTGGGTGCTACTCATTTGTCTCATTAGTTTGTGCCTTGGATTTATGAGGAATAATAGTGCTAATATCCTATTCCACATGTTAATTGAAAATTCATGTGTTAATTGAAAATTCAGACCAGAATTTAGAATAGCGGGATATATGCAGAATAGAAGTCTGCTCAAATGAGGGGAACAGAGTATTGGAGGTGTAGGTATGGAATGGGTTATCATCATCAATAATGCAAAAGGATTAGGAAAGTAAATTTGGTGATGGATTCAGAACTTTTCAATATTTTATGATAATTTGAAATCCATTCATTAAAATTATGGATAAGCAAGATTTTGAAATAAATTTGCACTTTGTTTAAGTATGGTTTATGTGAATATATAAAAATCTAGTAGAACTATGCTTTGACAGTTTTTGCTTTCTGAAGTCAAGTTCAACTTCTTTCTTAGATAGGAGCTTAAATAATTGTATTTGCAAACATGTGACTGATGATAGCAATTAAGAGAAGTATTTTGCAAACCATCTTTCCTATGTATTTATAGTCAAATATTTCATTCTGTGAAGATTAATCACAAATACAGACTAAAATCATTACTGCAGTGGCTTCTTAGTTCTGTGCAAATTCTTCAAATTGATTCAAAATTAAAGCTCCAATGTCTTTCTATCATTTATTCAGCTGCTTTCTTTAAAGAGAACAAAGGTCCATTTTAGACTCTTGGTCATTCAGTTCCTAATTTGGTTTCTTAGTCATATACAGGTCCAGAGCAGGACTGAAGAAAGAAATAGGTTATGCACCTGATTGTCTATCTGAAATAGGTTTGAAAGAGTAAATAGGAAGCAAGACATTGAAGAACCAAGCCGCATCCTTTTGGAACAGGATTTGAGGGTTTGTTATTTTGGTTGATTGGCGTTTTTTTAAGGAGAACTGCAGGACAATTTTTCAGATTTATTGTTCAAACAGGAATATATGCCTTCAGTCTTTGTTTTGTTAAGAACCTCAGTAGAAAAAAAGCTCTTGTTTTCTCTGGGACTTTCCAGTTAAGATTACACTACACAGAGAACATGCATTACTATTTCAACTTTCCATAGGTGAGGGAAGACATTCCCTGAGGACTTTAAACCCCCTCTGGTTTCTGTTGTGACCAAGCTGTCCGTATAACACTGCAAACAAAATTTGTGCCTCAGACTGTTTTCTTGCTTAGTGTAAGTTTTTCACAGAAGGCAGTATATTTATATATTGAAAGAACCTACAACAAAGAGTTGGATCTTAGAAGTCTCATTAAAAAAAGGAGTTTCAAACGTTGTAATCATTGCCCTGCACAAGGAGGTGCAAAATTCTGTGATTTTGAATTTATATTCCTCTCAATTAATTTGAAGGTAGTGTAAATTTGACAATAATGATCGTTGACATTAAACATAAAAAGCAAAGGAGAAATACATCTCTATTTTTCTTACATATCTCTTGGAGCAGTGAGTTGCCTTTCTGAGTCTTTTGTGATTTATATTTCTATAAACTTTCATTAAATTAGAAGGTCACTATAAATTCACACAAAGTGTCTGCAAATTAAAATTCTGTAGATTAATGAACAAATTTGTGTAGTCTCTGATAAAAACGTTTTTCCCATCAATACAGTTTTTGATTATGGCACTTGACTTGCTCAGGAACATGAGATATTATAAAAAATTATGTATCTTAGCATTCTTTTCTTCCATTTTCTTCTGTTCACTCTGGTGGTGTGTGATAACAACCACAAGTCACTGCACAAGTGTTATTCACTTGTATAAACTCACATTTACTTCTCTCACACTGTTTTAGAGTTTTCCTTCCTGTTGTTACTACAGCATCTTGTTAGAGTTTACAAGTTTACAAGCAAGCCTTAATTTCGTTGAGGTTATAAGGCAAAATTACATTCTATGCAGTCAAGCACAGGAAAGAAAGAAACTTTTGCTTGGACAGTCCTTGTTCTCACTTTTAGCAAACTACCTGAATTATACAAATGGTAAGTATTTTCTTTGAATCACTGTGTTGTCCAATAATAAATTATTTTTTTCATTTTTATAATAATTAGAAAATTTTATTCTTGCTTCTTTTCATTGCAATGAGAACAGGCAACAATAGGATCTGTCAGATGTATAACTAATTTTTTAAGATCTAAAAATAGCTTGAAAAGGACATAGTAGCATATTTATAAAGAAACAGAAAATGGCAAAATGACTGCATAGGTTCCCCAGAGAGTTAAAATTTCTTGGTAGGTCTCTTCATGCTTTTTTAGATACTTTTTCTATTTCTAAAAGGAAATGCACAAGTTGTGAATGTGATATACCCGAGTGCTTGGAGTTTTGAAAGGCTGAAGCCCTTAAGTGATTGCTATTTTTTATATCATGCTTATTTTAGCTGTGTAAAGAAAGCAATAAAGAATGTTGCTAGGAAGAAAGAATAAAGTACTGGGAAAACATTGGTTAAAGTTAATATTTTATTACAAATGTAAATAAACAATTGCAAAAATGTTTAACTTTAGGCAGTACTATCAGGCTGAATTATTTACTAGTATACAAGATTTATTTTTGATAGGTAATAAATGCTTTTGTAATTTCTTTTGGTAATCACTGAATTTGAAATAAAACCTGTAATCACTACCAGACAAAATGTATCAACCTTTGTTTACTTTAACAAATGTCAGTATCTCAGAAAGATCAGTCTCAAGTGCACTTAAGTCATGGTTCACTTCTGCTGTTAGGTGATACTGTAAAGGGAATGTTTATGTGACAACTGTCCTTCTTCTGATGCTGCTGCTTCTTGTCTTGCCAAAAGAAAACTGAGCTTTGAATACAAATATTGTGTGAAACCATGCTTAACTGCCCAGTAATTTCAGTCACTTCTCATTCTATGAACAAGTGCACAAAATGTTGAGAGGTCCTGGACATGCTGAAAAAGAAAGCTTTGCATCCTGTTTACATAATGAATGCAATCTTTTTATTCTCCATCTTTAATTTAAACAATGCCTTTTAAATATTTTACACAATTGATCTCCAAAACTTTGAGTCTTCTGTTAAGGATACTAAGGGATTGTTTACCTGACATTATTTTCCCTCATGCTTTAAGATGCATGCTATTAATGATTTTCTTGGCTAACTTTTCATTTAAGCAGTGTAGAAAATCAGAACTCAATTGAAATGATTCAGGATAGAGTTCTAGAAGGCCTGATTAGCACCCGTGGGACTCCAGTGAGGTTCATGCTCTCCAAATTTACTTTAGCAGAGGTACAAACAGGAAAAGAAGAAAACACTGTTTGAGTTTTCCCTCACCAAGACAATGGAAACAAGGCAAAATTTAAGGAAACATGCCAAGTCAACTTCAGAGAGTATCTGTGTGTATACAAGGTGTACTCTGCACATATTAAGGGATGCAGTTTGAACAGTTTTCTTTGTTGATTTTTGTGTCTCTGCATTTTTTTAATCAACTTTTAATCTTTGTTATTCCTCTCTGTACAGAGCCAAACCTTCATCTGGATTCAGAAGCACTTGTTCAGTTTACTAAAAGCTGCAGTTAAGCTCATTTGAGCAGTGATCTAATTAAAAGACAGCAGGTTTGGTCAGTTATGTGCTGTCAGTTTTCAGTGCCTTTTCGAAAGGACAAACAGGGTGGAGGACATTTCCTTTTTTGATGCATGAAGCTGAGAAAAAATCCTAGAATGTACCCTATAGATCTAAAAGAAAGACATGCATTCCTATATGTATAAGAATATGTAGAGAAAGGGGATGATAGACTGGGACCCGAGTTTCACTACCATGGGTGCCTGTACTTGAACAGTTCTTTCATGGATTGATTGTGCCAAATCTAATCATAGCACATTTGAAATCTGCCCTCTAGAAAATGTATGTATTCGAGAAATTGCTCAATGTTTTCTAGTGATCGATAAACATCTTCCTAGTTCACAGAGAACTTCTAGAAACTTTCCTTACGGATTACATTAAAAAATTGAATAGCTTGTAAGTGGTAACTCAGTTGCATGTAATTTGTGATCCACCCTGATTCCACATTTGGATGTCTCAATTTAGCATGGGCAGCAAGCACTGACAGCAGTATTTCTGGGGCTTTGCAGCAGTGACAAATAAGGACAATACAAAGAGAGACAGGAAATTTTGATCACATTAGGACATTTATAATCTGTTTGTGCAGCAAAGTTTATTCTTAAAAATATATATTTGAGTTGACTGCTGTTGTATTGATTTTGAACATGCACAACAAATAGGTGCAGTTGTTTTGTAAAACCTAAAGTATAGTTTGACATTGTTGTTTAGTGACAAAGCTCAGGATGAACATCATTTCCAGAAGCTTCTGCATATTTATCTACAAGGTTTCCAGTATCTGTGTCATTCTCCACAATGTTTCCAGTTATCACATTTGCAAAATACCTGAATTAAAATTCAGTGGGTTTTTCTTCATTCTGATTTATGCTTTCATTGATCTACTGCTCCATCACAAAAGGCATTCTCCATGCTGATGACATTTGCTGAGTTCAATCACATTTTCTCAACTATCAGGAGAGATCAAATAATGCCTGCCAAATCTTTGACCTGAGATTTAAAGAAAAAAACTGGTTTACTATTGCAGAGTCCTATTTTTTATCCAACAAATGGATTACAAAATTATTTTATATTTATTTTTCATCCTTTGTCTTTCCCTGTCATTTAATCCATAGAAAACTTTACAAAAACGACTGTCAGTTATTTCCACTTCAAAGATTAGGGTGAGTGATCATACCTCCAAGTGTTTGTAAACCTTCTATTATTACTGCACTTAAAAAATAGTCACTAGCAAAATATTGGGGAGGAGACAAAAAGAATGCAGTTGAAAACAACTGAATTAACATTCTGATTTATGCTCTGTAACATTTATATTCTCTTCCTCTAAAAAATAAACAAACAAAAAATCATCTAGATCTGCTAAATGATCAGACTTATTCTTTATTTTTATTTGGTCAGGAATGAATTCTGTGAATGTCCTAGATTACAAAATTTCTTCTATTTATTAAAATTTATTTTGTGTGCAGGATTGCAGGGCAGATTCCAAGCAAATTTAAATCTAGGTAGCCCCTAGCTATTTGGTTTACTTTAGGCAGTTTTTATTTGGTGGTTGTTTTGTTTTTTTCCCTTAAACTTTTTTTGAGACGCAGCTGAAATAATTCTTTCTCTGCTAAAAAGGACAAAAAAAGTGGCAGCTCTTCAGAAATCCTAAGCTGTCTTGCCCCGCATTCAATACTCCAGCCTTTTCTGCTCAGTCAGTGACTAGCTACTTAGGAAAAGACATGGAAGAGTAGTCATTTTTAGCTTCCATTGAAAGCATTTTTAGCTTCTTTTTGTTTCTTCACATTCTAGAAGTGACATGCAAGTTCAGTGCTCATTAGTTCAAGTTCTGTTACAAGCTCCTATTTATGTGGAAGCTTCTGTTTGAAACAGCCCAACACTGCAAGAGAAAAGAACTGACATTTCTAAATATCTGTGCACTGACAAAATTGTGTGGTGAGGAAGATGAATGAAAAAGCAACAATCTGCACTGGACTAGTAAATGCAAAGGTTCAGCCAGCTTCAGCATTCACGTTCTTCAAAATTATTCCTAGAAAAATAAAATACAAAGAATAATAAACTCTTAAGGACAAAAATTAAGCACTTTTCTTCTTCTTTTTTTTTTTTTCTCTCCCTGAAAGATTACATGATGATTTATGGCTTGTGATGCCTTGAGTGGCTACCTAGTAACAGAGACTAGACAGGAGTAAGGGAATAAAGGTAGGTATTTATTTGAAATGTGGAGAACAAAAGTTATATTGCTTATTGGCCAAAATCTTGACTCTTGGCTCAGCAAGCACCTCAAACCTGTACTCTTCCTATACTCAGATGAGAGGACAGCAGGGACATATTGGCTCTTAGTCACAAAGGCAGCTCATGATGCTGCCTGCTGCCATGCCAGTGCCTGTCACCCCTCAGTTTTGATTTGAGCCCATCACCACAAGCATATGTCTCTGCTGGCAATGCAGACATTTGTGCATCCCATCCAGAAGGCACTGGCTGCTGGTGCCCTTCACCCCTCTCCCAAAACAGCCTGTCAGGGTGTGTGCTTCTTGTTTGAGCTACCCTACCAGTGTGATGGTTGTACTTTTGGGTAAGGAAATCAGGATTTCTCCAGATTTTCATACCTGGTAAAGGGTTCAGATCAAGGCCAGGAGTTTTCTCCATTTGAATGGCCCTTCATATAACATCAATCTCAATTAAAATATGAGTTTGGCAATACTAACATAGCAGAACTGTCTTTTGAATGCCTAAAATGTACTTCAGGAATGTCCTTTTCCTTTTAGTATAAGACTGTTTTCTCCTGTTAGTCTGTACAATACAGTATATACAACCTGTAATAACATTCAGGATGTCAATCCCAATAGGAGTAGCCTCCTATATTTTTACCTCATTTAAAGTGATAGTCTTTGCAAAATATTCAGTTACAATTTTGTCCCAGTAACAACAAAGCAGATATATATTCTGTCTTTCTGCAGTAATTAAACAATGAAAGTCAATCTGACAATGAGAACATTCTTGAAAGGCTCTAAAGGCCTGTACTTCAAATGCTCCTTGAAGAAGGCAGGAAACACAGGCAGGACATGCAGAAGTACCTTTTGATTCTTAGTGCCAAATACAGGTGTTGCACGCCAACAGATGTAAATAGAAAACTGTTTTTTAATAGCAAAGGAGTTCTTGAGACTGGAAAAGCAAATCAGGTTTAAAAGTAAACGTTTTGCAAGCGTCACTTATGTCTTTTAACTACTATCCTCTCAGCAGGAACAACATACATTTTAAAGAGGAGGTGTTCATCTCCCCAAGAAAAACCTCTTCTTGTAAGCAAAGGTCAAAATGAGTAATTTTAATAGTTTCTAAGTCTTCTTTTCCCATGTTCTGAAAACCAATAAATTTATCGCTCCCCCCAAAAGAGATAAACCCTTTCCACAAGTTGTTTCAAGTTACTAACATTTTGTATGAAAAAAATCACAGAATTGTCTCTTTGACATGAATGTTAATTGACAAGCCAGCTGTCCAATTTCTCATTTTCCTTTCCCTCACAACTTCAGATTTTGGTTTTAAACATATGGCTGAATTTTTAAAGTCCTGTCCCTTTTTTTAAGAGTATGAAACTTGGATGTTATCAATGTAGCACATTTCCTTGATGTTTCATTAATGTGTAAGAATATGTCTTCCTAATTTCATGTACCCCTTTTGAATAGGTGTTTTTTAATAGGTTTTTTAAAGCCCCATAGATAATATTTTGAATGCAATATTAAAGGAAAGCAAAAAAAAAACAAAAAAACCAAAAAACCCAAAACCAAACAAACCAAACCAAACCAAAAAAACCCCTTAACTCTGACTCTTCCAATTGCCATGGCAAGTTTGTCTGTCTGGCTCAGCAACTAAAAGACAATTTAAAACATTCACTTTTGTCTTTACATGGTCATTAAATATCAGGATTTTGGACCTGAAGTAATGATGTCCAAATGCACATGATTAATGAATAAACACTGTAAGAATCTAGTAAAGTAATAGTAAATATCAAATAATATGGGAAGCCAATTTTACTTAAAATCACAGACTTGAAAGTGGCTTCAGAGGAAGAGTCCATGTCCAAACTAGAATGATCTATACTTGTGTCACTGCTGATGGATGTTTGTCTAGTTTGTTCTTGAAACATCCAATGACTGCTTAAGAGAATATATCTGAGGCAGTGTCAAAAACCTTATTAAAGTCAAGATATATGGCATCTTTTATGTCTAAAAAACCCCGTCATATTATGGTATTGTAAAACGAAGGTAGATCACTGTGATCTGCATTATTTTAGATATCCATATTGACTTTGACTAATCTCTTTTTTATTTAACAGCTATTTACAGAAAGAGATCTTGCTTCTATTTTTCTAGGCATGGCAGTTTGGTTCCCTGGACTATAACTCCGCAGAATCCTTTTACCTCTTTTTGCAACTCCCTAACTCACTTTTAAATTCCCTAGTAGTTTAGAAATTACTCATACTCCACAGAGTCTCATAAATAAGAAAAACAGCAAACTGTTTTTTATGTTTAAACCACAAGTTAATGGTAGATTTTTTTTTCTGTGTGTGATTAGTAACCTCAACTAATTTTTGCTTCCTGTATGCCTACTTAGGCTTAATCTCAATGAAGAGCTCAAAATTTATGGGTGGTGGCTGATTTTAATAGCTACTTTTAAATAGCTTTATCTACCTTCTTCATTGTGGTGTAGCAGAGAGTAGTAAATTCCACTGTGAAAACTATCGTATTTTCCCCTCTATTCATTAAAATTGGAAATTTTTCAATGTCAGTCACACACTGCACAACATATTTCAAAAAGTATCTTGAAATGTGCTGTCCTTTCATATTCAATGCTGATCTTTTAGTCTTTCCTGAAATATATTTTATGATTAAAAATAAAAGTTAAAGAAAGGAGTTAAAGGACCCACAAAAGAAAGAAAATATTTTAATTTAAAACAAGAGTTACAGAATATTCAGAGTTGGAAGGGAGCCACAAGAATCACTGAAGTCCAACACCTGGACCTACAGAAGACAACCCCAAGAGTCACACCAGGTGCCCGTGAGCATTGTCCAAACACTTCTTGAACTCCGTCAGGCTTGGTCCTGTGACCACTTCCCTGGGGAACCTGTTCCAATGCCCAAACACCCTCTGGGTGAAAAACCTTTTCTGATGTCCAACTTAAACACCCTAGACACAACTTCAGGCCATTCCCTTGGGTTTTGTCACTGGTCACCAGAATTAAGAGATCAGTTTCTGCCTGTCCTTTTCCCCTCATGAGGAAGTTGAAGACTGCAATGAGTTTTCCCTTCAGTCTCCTCTTTTCCAGGCTGAACCTCAGCCACTCCTCCTATGACTTCTCCTCTAGCCATTTCACCATCTTCGTAGCCCTCCTTTGGGCATTCTCCAGTAGCTTTATATCTTTTTCATATTCTAGCATCCGAAAGTGCACACAACACTTAAAATGTGGCTGCACCAGCAGGAGTAGAGTGGGACAATATCTTCCTCAACTGGCCAACCGTGCTGTGCCTGATGCCCCCAGGACAGGGCTGGCCCTCCTGGTTGCCAGGACACTGCTGACTCACATTCTACTTGCCACTGACCAGGACCTACAGGCCTGTTTCTGTGGTGCTGCTCATCATCTCCTCACTCCGAACTCTGTACGTACATACAGGTTTGCCTCCTCCCAGGTGAAGAATCTGGCACTTTAGGGTTGGTGATTTTTTTTCTTTAGCTCCAGAAGAAGACCAATCTTCCAGAAGAAAAGAAATAAGCAATTTTGGCTTGACTCATTTGCAATTATTTTGGCAGATGCACAGGCACAAGAAGATAAAATTAATTTTTGTTTTGACCTATTCTTTATAAATATTGAGTGTTCTGTATTTGATCATAGAACCACATTGTTCTTATCATTCCTGTTTGAATTGTTGCTTAATACGCCCAAGCATATGCAAAATCAAGAAGGTAGGGAGAATAGTTGATTTTATTTTTTTTATTTCCATCTGGTTTGTAAAAGGTAAATTATCAGAAGATACCTCTGCTCTGTTAGTGGAATTTCACATAGAGGATTTGTGCCATTTCATCCTTTCTTTCATAGATACAACACAAAAATAAAAGATTGTTATCCAGTCATACCTGAAGAAAGTGGTGATCCTCAATCCTTGAACAAAATGTACAGCCATTTTGATCAGCTACTGAGGGTAACTGACCTTGTGTGAGTGTGTTCAGTATAATCACCTTCATTCTAAACAAGGACAGAAGGGATAGGAGTCAATGAGCACTGCAGGAGAAACTACTAACCTTGTGGTTGCAGTTAGCAACCTGACATCCTGACTAAGAAGTGCAGATCCTCAGTAAGGTACATAAGAGATAAATACAGACTTATCATCAGTCAAAGTATGAAATCAAAAGGACTCTGGATACTTTGATACATGCTAATTAGAGAAAAAATATAGAGTGTAATCTTGTCATCAAGTGCTGTAATTCTGTCAGATCTTAGAAGTGAAGCATAATTGGGCCATGATAGCACTGGGTGATCTGCATGAAGGGGAAAATTAAGGTCAGGAGGAGTGGTTTTGTTAGTGACAGTCTTTCTTTTAGTATAAGGTTAATACTTCACCACTCTTTCACTTGGGAAGGTGAAAATACTTTCATTTTAAAGGTCTACCAAGTAATAAAGAATAGCCAGTTTCCTCCTTCCTAGATAAAAAAATTTATTTTCCAGAAGTGTATATAAAAAGACTCATATACTTGTAAAGCAAAAAACACACACTCCTTTGGGGATTTCGGGGTTTATAGGTTTGCTCTTCACTGCCCTGAAGCTTGTGAGAGAGCTGAGTTATCCTCACAGTGCAAGACATTTCATACCCTTGGCCCTGCAGTAACATCTCTCTTTAAGTTCATGAAGCTCCTACGATAGCATACAGTGCAAAGAATCGGGATGGTCAAAATGTCACAGTACCCTGCTTTTAGACTCGTCTGCTGATGTGAAGGAAAGATTATGTTGCATACATATATATACATATATATATATAGACATGATGAATAGATGCTCTTGTATAAGAACATGAATGTACGTGATACATGTATATAACACAACAGTCTGTTCTGTGTATAGACATTTATTTGATAAGGTATGGATGAGGAAAAAAAGGAAAGCAAAACTTGCATTGCTTGTATTAAAATAAGTAACTCTTTTGCTGCTTAGCTGACTCACTTCAGAGTTTTTCCTGCCCAGCTTCTCAGGGTCTTCAGTTTCATTCACTCCACTTTTCAAAGACTGTCTTGTGGTTAATTTTGCATTCCATCTCCTTCTTGGAGTTCTCCAAGTTTTTTTGTTTTGGTTTGGTTTTTTGAAAATTCAGTCTTTCTCCATCAAATCCTCTTAATGAAAAAGCCTCTTTGAAAACAGGCTTGCCATCACTCCTCCTTAACTGGCTTAATAGCAACTCCCTGATTAAGTGAAGGATGGGAACCCACACTCCCTATTGAATCACTGCCTGTACCTCAAAGAGAATCAGTAGATGTATCACAAGAAAAGCATTCTTCATAACTGAGTAAGATTGATGAAGTAAGACCACTACCATGAGAGAAGACACAAACACATTAATTTGACACAGTTTAAAATGCTTTTGATCACTCAGATAAAATTCTGAGAAATACACACAGAGATAGATAAATATAGATGATATGCATACAGATGATATACAGATAGATGATACAGAGACACAAGACTAGATAGATAGATAAAAGCTTTTTAAAACTAGCTGCATAATAAGAAACTAAGGCTTTTCAGTATTATACTTGCCTTAAAATCCAGTAAGTATAAGTAACACAAATAAGTAACTGGCTATTTTCATAGTAAAATTACAAGCTTATGCTTATAGAGGTAAAATACCCCCAGCTGCGTCCCTTGGGATGCAGCACAAGACTAAATGCTGAACTACTGACCAGTGTAATATTTTTTATATGAAAATGGCTAATTTTGTATGCATTCCAGAACATTTGAAAAAATAATCACTACCTATATAAAGTTCCTCCTATTAAAAGGAAGTTGTATGACGTACTCCTCTGTTTTTGTATTCTGGCTAAAGATACAGATTTTTACTTGGGTTTTTTTTCTTCTTTCATGACCAATGACACATTTCACTGCAGAGGAAAAGGGTGGTTTAAGTTGTTCATAAGCTTTTAGATTCAAGTGCAAAATGTACCAGATGAATGCCATCTTGTTAATTATTTTCCTAACATTAGTCCTCTATACAACACTGTATTTTTTTGCTGACTGTCGCTCCATCTTCAAACCACAAAAGATTTTACATTATATTCTTAAGGTACACAGTGTTGTGAAAATGGTCTTCTGTGATACATGTGGAGTAGATTTGGAAGAATCTGAAATTACTGGGTATTTCCTGAGCTGTATTTAAAAAAAAAAAAAAAAAACTTCCCTGATTGACTTTAGTTTTATCAAAACAATTTATTCAACTTTACCAGTATTCTATTTCTCTCCATTCCTGATGTGAGTACGGCAACTAATAAAGCAAATCTTATGACTAAAGTTCAGTTGACAATTTTTATGATAACCATTACAGAATAAGATTAAATTTCTCTTCTCTGTTCTAACTTTTCAGTGCTAAAAAGAGTAAAAAGCAGTAAAAGCTTATTTTTGTCATTAAAATGAGTAGATATAATCCTAGAAGTATTGCTCTGAATAAGAAGGTATAATTTCTAAACAGTAAATTTTATGATTATCACATTTCTCATTATTACTATCTTTAAGGGTAAGAACAGATTAAAAGACTGAACACAGGAGAAAGCACTGAATGCTGTAACATTTTTATGCAATTTAATATGATCTAATCTCTACCTTTGGTCTCTAGAAATAAAAAGCATGGTATCTTTAAAATCATGCCCTTGTAATCTGCATTTTAACTAAATTATGTTTTTGGTTCACAAGACGTTCTCTATTTTATCCTGAAAACAGATTATTTTCATGTTAATTAGGTTTTCAGTGCATTAACTATGGAAAAAGAAACCAAATTTTTATAATCTTTTCAATATAATTAAAGTAGACCTTCATTCCTTACTTCAGACAATATGCCCCAATTAGAAGACCAGCAGTGCGACTGCACTAAAAAGTCAAATCTAAGACCCTCCAAAAGACAGGAAAAATTTAAATAACCAAATTATGAACAATGATTGGACCGAGGTAGTTTCTACAGTTTGTAAAGATTTCGAGTGCCTAAAGTGAGATTGAGACATGATTCATTCACTTGATACTCAAACTATGACCCCACAAACTCTTCATTCCAATAAAATTTTATACGATCTTGTTTGTCATAGCTACGTTCTTTTTTCAGACAATTTTTAATACTGCTTCAAAAACGTGTTCAAAACAGCCACAGCCCCAACAATACTAAAATGTTTGACATTCACAACAGTTTTGCACATCACTGAGATAAAAAAATACTATTCCTTTAATTTTTTTCATCTGATTTGGGGCTCAGTCTGTATTAGGTGCTAATAAATCATTTCTAACATAAACTGACATGATTGATGTCGTCACAAAAATGTTTTAAATCTGTCTTAACTTTTAGGCATTGTTAGAGAAGTGAGTGATTCTGTACTTTTGTATAATAGTCTAGCTGTTACAGGATTTTTCTAGGAAATAAGAGAAACATTTAAATGTCCATGTCTCCAAGTGTGTTCAAACTATATCCTTTCAACTCCAGGGCAGGGCCATAACCATGAGGGTCTAGTGGTGAAAGAAGAGAAGGGTCCAGTAAAGACATGAACGTTTCCTTCCACTGAGGAAAGAGTTGAATCAAAAAGCAAGAAAAAAACCTGTATGTAAAACATTTAACAGAAGTTAAAAATTCTAAAACTGTCCTGAAAACAAAATCAACTTGCTAATTGCCATTAACTACAGAAATACATACATAATTGCCCATGATGTGAGAAGTAGAAAAAAATTTTTTGATTTTCATGCTTTCTGAGAAGCATCCTTTCTTTATAAACTAAGTGGAAATATAAAATTTCCTTAGTCAAAAGAAAAACCTCCCTAACTAAGGCCCTGATACAAGTCCAGCTGAAATTGTTCCCAACTCAATAGATGACTGGAAGATGCCATATATAGATGATCCCTAGATTCACTTAGGCACATGAGTTGTCTAATATAAATCAATGTGATTTCAGCCATTTCATAGCAGTGTTTATTTTAAAAGGCAGGCTGCCCATCCACTGAAGAGAGGGCAAAATTCTGGTCACTTCAGTAAACATTTAAGATTTATTGCAGTAAAGGCATCTTCAGCTACATATTTCAGATACTGTAAAGAAAGACAGATTTTCTACCAATAATCTCATTCTTCTATGTAATTCTGAAGTACAGTACTAGAGAATGGACAAGTGAAAATAAAGATATCTATATAGATTTGTAAAAGAAACGTATTTGTTCTCCATAATGATATTAGCGTTAGTAAACAATTTTAAGTGTACTAATCCCAGGGTCCCAAGGAATTATCTTTATGAATATAAAGAAAATGCTTAAAAAGCACAGTTACTCACAGAAACTAGTTTCTTATTAAAATTTATGTCAGACACTCAGCCTAGAAGTTGTGCTTGCATATATATTAGCTGCAGTAGAGACCTTCTTAGTGCACATTGCTCTCTGTAATGAAGCTTTAAACATTCCAAGGTTCTATCTTTCATTTTAGGAGAACGTTTTCCAATAGTATCTGGGGTTTGGGAGTTGGAGTTTATTTTGGAGGGGGATGAATTCTACTGTAGTGTTCTCTATATCTATATCCTGCCCTGTAGAGCTCTGAAGAATTTCTCAGTACGTCACATTTACATGCTTGAGAATCTTGTAAAAGGTTCTTGTAATGGTTTAACCCCAGCTAAATAAGTACCACACACCTACTTGTTCACACTCCCTTGGCAGGACAGGGGAAAAATCAGAAGGGTAGAAGTGAGAGAACCCATAGGCTGAGATACAATCAATTTAATACGGAAAGAAAAGCAAACTAGGGGGTTCATTCACCACTTCCCTTGAGCAGGCAGGTGTGCAGCTATCTCCAGGAAAGTCAGGCTCCATCACGTGTCATGGTTACTTGGGAAGAAAAATGGTCTCACTTTGAACATCCTCTTCCTTCTTCTTCACCCCTCTTTATATACTGGGCGTGATGCCACACAGTATGGAATATCCCTCTGGTCACTGGGCTCAGCTGTCCCAGCTGCATTGCCTCACAATGCATTTTGCACCCCCAGCCTACTTGCTGGTGGGACAGTGTGAGAAGCAGAAAAAGCCTTCAGTCTATGCAACCACAGTTCCAATTAAAACATCCATGTGTTACCAACACTGTTTTCAGTATGAGTCCAAAATATAGCCTCATACTGTGAAGAAAATTAACTCTATCCCAGTGAAACTCAGAACAGGCTATTTGCTGCCTCTTTTGGACAATAAATCCTGACACCCAACTTTTGCCAAATCAGTGTAAATAAGAATTTGAAATCAAGCTCTACAAAGCATAGAAGAAGACCCTTTTTTTCTAGAAGGGTCTATAGAGGTTGTGATTATAAGTGAGCGGATCAGAAAAGGAACTCAGAAAAAAAATTATTTAAATTTCAAATGAGGGGAAAGGATGAGTGAGACGGATAGTTCATGAGATGGCAAAGACTTTTTTACAAAAATACTGTAAGTTCAGGTTTTTATCTGCTGAAATAAACAAAGTGATTCTGTCTAAAATCAGGCTGAATAATAACAGTCTTGTGCATTGTCTCTCCCCATAACTCTGGCAATTAATAGGAGCTTTACAGCCACATTCTCTGAGATGTAATAAGCTTCTTTGGGTGTGATATTCTCTCTTTACTTGGGTTTAGCAGTTTTAGAACATTTTAAACTCTTTCATCAGCATAATTCCTAATACTTCCAGAAAGAAGCCAGGAATTTATAATTGCAAAATGTTTTAGAATTGGTTAGAAGTCATGTAAATGTCGCTGTAGCGCCCGGGACGGAGAGATGCAGCACACACAGATCCAGTGAGAAAATAAAGTAACTTTATTGTTTAAAATTTCTGCTTATATGTACTAAATTCCGTAGGTGATTGGTCAGTGGTCACCCACCTGCTGGGGTGATTGGCTGAAGTCCTAAAACGCCCATTTCCAAACACTCTCTGCCTCAAACCCAAACAGATCGGGAAAACAGCAGGTGTTCAGATACTACTTACAAAAACCATCTTACTGTTTTCATAGCTTGCATGAGAAAGGAGAGGTTCTCACAGAATGCTGCAAGAAGCAGGGAAAATCTTCTGCCAGCAGCTTTTCAGTATCCACAAAGACCTGGTGCTAAAACGCCTATACCAGACGATGAACAAAAGACTTGTTCTGGAAGCTCGTGAAAACTATTAACAGAAAAAAAAATTATGAATTTTCTTAACAAAAATCATACATTTTTATTTTATGTTATGACCATGTGCATTCTTCCTGGTCTGGAAACTTATTGAAGTTTTGGTTTTGACCACTGTCAGTTGTGAAGACTGTTTGTTTAAAAATATGCAGTAAAGGAGCAGTGAAACAGGAGTTCAGCTCCCTCTTGAAGGCTGGACTTTATCAGCAGTAGGAAATGAATCTTGACAGTTAATCATACGGGGTTTTGTGTTGCTGAATACGTTTCTGTCCTTATCTATTTATATACAGAGAGGGAATATAGTGTCTATTATATGGTAATAATACAGTACATACTGCTGCCTACAACTACAGTGTTTAGATAAAAGATAAATTAAAAGATAAAATATTTTAAAAGTTTTAAGAATTTTTCATATCATTATTTATTGAGCACTGAAAATTTAAATACTAGCAAATACTACCACTATCCATGGTACTTTAGAAAATTTTCTAATAGGGAAAAACTTGTCCTCTAATTCACTGCATAGGCATAATGCTCATATTTATTAAGAAAATAAATAAGTCACCTTTGAGCTATTACCTCTAAATATAATTGTGGGCATTTTCTTGAGAGTTTGTTGAAAATTAGTTGACCTGAGGCACTCAGGCTTAACAACTTTCACCTTAAAAATTAGTGCACACTCAATATTTCATAAAAAATGCTGCGGAGGGCTTCCTTGCATTCTCATTCTTTTTCTTTCTTACTTTCTTTTTTCTTTTACAAGGATAATCATCTCTTAGATAGAAATAAATTATTCTTAGTCACACTATGCTTTTGGTTTTGTTGATCCAAGTGAAACTAAGTTTCGAAAAGTGCTGAGAGCGGTGTTCACTCTGCAGTTGGAGTATGAGTTTATAGAGGTGATTGAACACTCCACATGTAATGCACTAAGATGCACTTTACGTGGGACTGTAGCTCTTCAAAAATACGTGCTTTGAAGAATTACAGTCTTCAGATTTAGATTTGGTGCACTGTGTATGTGCATGAGGTAAAAAACTAGTAACAATGACAAATTAATGAATAAGTTCCATTATTTTGGACATATCTTGCCTTTTCTCTGGCCAAAAAGTATGAATCAAAAAAATAAAGATCATAGGTTCTCTTTATTTATTGCATCCCATAGATGAGTCCACTCTAACAATAGAAATCCACAGTTCAGAAGGTGGACACAGAATTGAAGAATTGAATGAAGTCTTACTGTTGTGAAATTGAAAACAATGAAAAACAAGGTTTGGATGAGCAAGGCACAACTCAAGTTAGAAATCCTACGTGATTTTAAAACATTTCACCTGTTTTTCCAAAGGAGAACCTTACAAAATACTATGCAACTTCTAAATCTATTACCAAGAAAGACCATGTGAACAGCAATGTATTTCCAAAAGCAGACAGGTGCCCTTTTGTTTATTTTTTATTTTTGGAAATTTGATTTATGTTGCACTTTTGCAAATATATCTGCAAATATATATGGTTTTTTTTCCCATATCCCAAATTCCTTTTAAACCATATTGCCTTCCATTTCAGCCTTTCCTTTCTAGTCTCAGTATTTTCGTCCCAGAATTTGAAAAGGTCACTGAATAACTTATTGTTCAATTAACTTACCATTATATGCTATCAAGTTACTAGAACAGCTTACTAAAGGCAACAACAAAAGTAGAATTAGATATAAAACCATTTTAGAGCTGGGCACTGTACAATTGCCCATGAAATACCTCATTTTGATCTGAGTTTGTTTTGCCACTTTGTTTTCCATTTAATAAACAACAGTGTAACCTCTCATTTCATCAAAATAAATTCAAAATATTTCTTATTTTTAGGCCTGTTTATCATTCAAAGCATTGCAAATGAAACTGTAAAACTGGAGATGTTTTGGTTTCTACAGAGGTAATCAGTCAAAAAAATATTTTGGATGTTTGCAATCAATTTGGAAATCTCAGAAGCAAGTCTGGTATCAGCATTAAAGGTTCTGTTTGATGTCTGGCAGCTAGAGTAGGGAAAGAAATCTGCCTTAAATATTCGCTCCTAGTTTCTGTTACAAGAAGGCATTTGAAATTGTGACTTTGAAAAAAACAATACAAGTACAGAAGCTCTAGCTAGCTTCTGCCCACTGTTAACATGAAGCTATAAACCAAAAGTAAGCACTTAAACGCTGATTAAGGTCAACATTCTCTTTGAACCTCTTCTTTCCCTGAGGGTGAGACCATATGTTACCAATAGTCATGAAAGAAAAAGGAAATACTTCCAAATTTTTAAATTATTAAATGATGGGTGAATATGTATCACTTAGAAAATAATTCAGCTTACTTGGCATTGTTTGCCCAACAGGATACTTATCATTCATCTAGCTCAGTTAGAGTTATTGAGTTTGGGTTTTATCGCTTTGGTTTGGCTTGGTTTATTTGTTGGTTTGGTTTTTTTCTTTTCAAACATATTTATCTTCATTTCACATGTCTGTGTCTGTATATATTCTGTACCAGTGGTTCTGGTACAGAATATATATTCTACCTGTGGAAGGTAGAATTGTGTTAAAAGCATAGGTGGGTTAACAAGGCCTTCCTGCTTGGCTGGTCATCCCAAAATGTTAGTATGGAAACCATCAAATCCTGTCTTTCTAAATAACCATATAAGCACACTTAAGAAGAAGAAGAAAGACAAAAAACCCCAAAACCAACTAAAAAAAATCCCTAACGATCTTTGCTACTCTGTTTTCATGTTTGCAAAAAGATTTTGCAACAGAAAATATTTTCACTTGGTAAAAATGAAATTCAATCAACAGTTCACCATAAACACTGCTAGATTAAGACGGCCAACAGATAAATTACACTTGCTAAAACCAATCGTCCTGCATTCAGTCTCACATATTTGAGCCAATAGATAGCCTAATCATAGAGGAAGTAAGCTCTGAAAGGAAGAAAAGGTTTTTCCATGACTTCTCCGGAACTAGGAGATGTTAAACTCTGGACATAGAGAACAGAACAAAAGCACAAAAACCTTTTAAACTTTAAACAATATTTTTAAAAATGTGATCATATTTTGTATCTTTTTATTTCTAAAGTGCTCTTTTTAAATTTCTTTCAAACCTTTAATGTGCTTCCCACCTTTCAAGAAGTATCTTTACAAGGTGTGTATTATGTCTCCTACCTCCATTTTAAAGCACCACTGTCTATTCACCAGCTTTTTTTGTATTATGGCCTCTTTCAGAAAGTTTCCTTTACTAAAAAAACAAGTGCTAAAAGTGCTAGAAGTTTAAATGAATCTTCTTATTCTTTAATGAGATGAGAAGACTCATCTGAGAGACAAGTTTTATTGAACTGTTGAAAATTATTTAAAGAATTCACTTATTTTGTTTTTCTGCATCTACCCATTTTTTAAGTTCACTGTTTCTGCTGGTGGGAACTATCCTTGCAATAGACATGTTCTTCAGCTGCTTTAGTGTAAGCTCTGTTATTCTTCTGTTATCTGCCTCTGCTGGCAGATAAGACTAAGACATCAGCTCTGTTCTGAGGTCAAGCTGTAGAATGACTTTCACATATGTGTTCTCTGCTGAAAAATTCTTCGGGGAATAAAGACGATCTTTTCAGGCAAAGTTGTGCAACAGAATTTTAGACTGATACTTCCTAATTTCCACAACAAAATTTGCTGCTCTGATTTGTTAAGGGATGAAAGTGAAGTAGCAAGATTCACTCCGTAGTTACCTCAACTGACACTGGTTAAGCAGTTTAATAGGAAAGGAAAAGCTGTGCATGCACACGAAGCAGAACAATTCACTTCTTCCCAGGGGCAGGCAGGCGCTCAGCCATATCCAGGAGAGCAGGGCCCTACATGTAACAGTAACTTGCGAAGACAATCACTCCAAATGTCCTCCCCTTCCTCCTTCTTTCCCCCACTTATGTACAGAGCATGATGTCATATGGTCTGGAATATCCCTTTGGTCAGTTGGGGTCACCTATCCCATCTGTGTCTTCTCTCAACTTCCCAAGCACTCCTAGTCTCTTCCCCAGCATGTCCGTACAAAAAGCAGCAAAGACCTTAGCTCTGTGTAAGCCCTGCTCAGCAATAACAAAAACATCTCTGTATTATCAGCCCTGTGTTCAGCACAAATCCAAAACACAGCCCATACCAGCACTGTGAAGGAAATTAACTCTACCCCAGCCAAACCCAATATCTGCAAAGTTTTACTCAAAATATAATTTTAACGTTTGTTGCGGGTTGATATTGGCTGGTAGCCAGACACCTAGATAGCGGCTATGTCACTCCTTTTCAACCGGACAGGAGGAGAATTTAACACTAAAATACTCCTGGGTCAAGGTAAAAACAGATCACTTAGCTGTTACCATCATGGCCAAAACAGATTCAGGTTTATGAATATTAATTTAACTTTTTTTCAATTAAAGTTTAATGATGAAAACCAGACATGAACTAAAGTGCTTTTCCCTACATCCCCCATCTCTTTTCCCAGGCTCAACTTCACTCCTTCATCTCTGACTCCTCTAACTCCTTGCCCCTGAGCAAGCAGGAGCAGAGGGATGGGGAATGGGGGGCTGTGGTCAGTCCATAGCAGCTCCTCTCTGCCGCTCCTTCCTCCTCACACTTTTCCCAGGTATTTCCCTGGGGCCTTCCCAGGAGCCGCAGGGAAGCCCCTGCCCCGCCGGGGTCCCTCCCTGGCCGCAGACCCATCCCTGCCGGGTCTCCTTCCCTCCGTCCCTGCTCCCCTCTCCTCTCGGGGCTCGCAGGGCTGTTTCCCGCACGGTTCCCCTCGCCCAGCCCAGGCTGCCGGGCAGCGTTTTGCCCTCCCTTGCCCAGGCTTTCCCCGGGGCTCTCGCCCGCCCGCCCGTGGCTGAGGGGCTCAGCCGAGCCCTGCGCTGGGGCCGCTGCAGCCGCCGGCACCGCCTGGGGCCGGGCCGGGCAGCCCCGGCACAGCCCCCAGTGCCAGCACCTTGAGTAAGTAACAGTCAGTATTTAAAAATTAAATTCAATGAGAAAACAGATGGGGAAGAAAAGTCCCAAGCACTGTAATGTTTTCTCTGTGCTGTCTGTATCATACAAAGAACTGGGGGAAAAGAAAGCAAGCCTTCATCTGATTTGAGTACTATAATGCCATTTTTGTGATTATAGACATGCCTGGGATCAAGAGCAGTGCTAGAGTCAAAATGGCAATTCTTTCATAAAATATTTTACTCTTCTTTCTAAATAGCTAAAATCATAACTGTTGTTGACTCAGACAGGTCAGATGTTGAAGTTGAGATGATATGTAGTACAAAATATGCAAATAAAATTACTTATTTCAATGATCTTTTGGTTCAAGAATTCAGACACAAATCACCAAGGCTCGCTTCAAACTATGTATGATCTTTGCAAGTCCACAGAATCACAGGAAGGTTGGGGTTGGAAGGCTTCACAGGAGATCCCCTGTTTCAGCTCTCCTGGGCAAAGCAGAGTGACCTAGAGCAGGTGGCTCTTGTTGGGTTTTTTTAATATCTCCAAGGACAGAGACAGCTGGTTTGTGGGCAGCCTGCTTCGGTGTTTGACATCCTTCCTGCTAAGATACTCATACACATCGATGAGGTTCCCCCAAGTCTTCCAACCAAAAGGTTCCAAACTTTTCAGTCACTTCTCAGATGACTGATGCTCCAAACCCTTTTCATCATCGTGGACTTCCCTGGGCTTATGTATGACCATGTCTTTCCTGCACGGAGGAACCCGGAACTGGAAACACTGCTGGTCTGATCAGTGGTGAGCAGACAAGAAGGATCACCTCCCTCCACCTTCTTGTGACACTTGTCTTCCTAATGAAGCTCAGGATGCTGTTGGCCTTCTTTTATGTAAGAACACATTTCTAACAAACGGTCCATGGTGACCCCAAGTCCTTTTCAGAGTTACTGCTCTGCCATAGGGTTATTCATCCTTGGTGCAGGACTTTGCTTTTCCCGTTGTTGAACCTGACAAGGCTCCCATCTGCTCATTTCTTCAGCCTGTCCATGTCCTTCTGAATAGCAGCATAACCACGTAGCATTATTAACCACTCCTCCCAGTTTTGTGTTCCCTGAAGATTTTCTGAGTACCCACTATCCCAACATCCTGCTTGCTGATGAAGATTTATGCAGTATTTGCCCCAATATCAACCCCTGAAACACATCACTAGTGCCCAGCCTCCAGGTGGACTTAGTGCCACTGCTTACAACCATTTGAGATTGATAGTTGAGCTGTATTTTGTTCCACCTCCAGTTATCCAGTTATCTAGTCTGTTCTTTATCAGGTTCTTAATGAGGATGTTTTGGTTTTACAATATTACTCAAAAGTTATTAACCTAGCACCTTCATATTTTTCCCTGCGAAACCAAAATTAATTCAACTGGTAGTTACATCAGTTAAATAAATGTTATTATGCTGATCTTATATAAAAATAACCCCCTTATTGCAAAGCTTAAGGCACTGTAGCAATTCATAAAAACCATAACTAAAGCGGAATAAATGTGTAATAAAAAAATCTACTTCATTAAAATGTCAAAAGTTTAGTTATATTTATATATATAAAATATAAAATGTGCATCATGCAATATGTAATATATATTTCATTATAGAAATATATAGTTTTTATATAATATACTATATATATTTCATATACATATTTTAAAAAACCCTCCAGTGTAAATATCAATGTGAACACTGGTGAAAGGGAAATACAAAGTCACAGACAAAATCACTGTGGCTTGGGCCTGTCACCCACATAATGTATTCAATCAATTACAGGATTGCTTTCTATTTCTGTTCTGAAGTTCTTTCACCTGCACTGCCACTGAGTAAGTCAAAATTGCATGAGTAAATCTGACAGCGTGATATATAGTTCACAGTACAGCACCCACACCAGGATGGTGCCATACTAGGGGCCCAGTCCCTGGAAGTTTTGAAATGGACTCCTTTGAAGTATTTGGTCTGTAATATGTGATGTCATGTTTTGGTGGCAGAGGAGAAATTAGTTTTTTCTTTGAATATTTTCTTCTTTCACTGTAGGTGGTACCACAAAGCATTTTTCATTTGGGGCAGGGATTGACTTCAGCAGTTTTATTTTTATAGTATGCACAATTTTCCATAGAACTCCAATATCTTTACAGTTGAAGAAAATTACACAACTGCTTAGAGCTATATGAAACTCAATACTTTCTATCCAGATAATAGCACCAAATCTTTTATCTACTTAAATACACAACCGTGAGATTTTCTTAGTACTTTAAGCTCCTGTTTAATATAAATAAATAATAGATAAATATATACATATAAACCCCAAATTGAAACAAACAAAGATCTATGAATTTCCCATGGTTTTCTTACACAAACCACACATACATATAATTTCCTACACTGAAAATCAGTTATTTAGGCATAGTGTTCGATATATCTAGCCCACATTTTAGATTAGTTTTACTGCTGGGTTTGTTCTACAACTGACTGTAGAACAGTCTTGCTTTGGCATTTCTGTGCCTAATTTTCCAAGATCAAGAAACTTTACAGGCATTACTGGTAGTACACTAGATCAAATAGAGAATGCTCACTAGTGCAAGGTAAAAAATTATGTTCACCAAGTGCTAACCTAGGAAATGTATTGCTTGTCAAACTCGTGGCATGAAAAAAAGCAAGATACTTCTAACCATATTTGATAAAAAATTTGCTATTTCCTGCTAATTCTTCTAGATACTTTCTGATTTCTTTTTATTCTTTTTAAGAGTATGGAACGTAAAACTTTTAATATCAGTTTTCATGGAAGACCTCTTACTTTTTTTTTTTGTTTTCCCCAAAATCTCTACTTTGCTTCTGCCAAATGGATATCACCACTAACATTTCAAGAAACAGTTTTAGTGTCACTACTGTGCATCTTGATCCATTTAATTTTTCCATTAACTGCAGTAATAATGGATTAAGTGTAGTATTTTATGCTTTATATATTCCAAACCAAACTCGTTTTCTTTGCATGTTTTGGCAGGAGTAGAGACATTAGATGTGGCATCTGCCAAGGAGTTAATAAGATTTGAACTCAATTTTTATGTGGTTCTAATGATTTGATGCCTCGATACTTATGGGGGTGTCTTGTACAATGAAAATGTTTGCTAATTTACTTTGAAGCCTCATTAGATTTACTGATTCACCGCCATGATCTGGTGGAATTTGTTCAGGTGTTAATTTCATTTTGGCTCATGTCTCTCTTAGTCGCATAGTCAAACTACATTTTAGAGATGTACTGTCTGAATGAACAAAAAAAACCCCAAAATTAGATAGAAATCAACACAAGTAGCTAGAGTAGTAAGAATTTTTGTGCACATAAGCATGGTTCAGCATTTCAATGATATTTCAAATTAAAATGTGTGAAAATGAAAAAAAGGAAAAGTTAGAGATTAATGTTAACAAGAAAGTCATTAAAATAATAAATTCATAAAAATATTTGGTTCATTTCTGAAGAGAAAAAAAAGTTTTACCTGAAGAGTCACTCAAAAATAAACTGTAGAGAAGTTGATTTGAAGCTTAAAAGGAGAGTATGATTCCAAAAAAGAGAGATGTCTCCTTCCTAAAGCCAGATTCATTGAGGTGCTTAATCCCTTGCATCATTTTCAGCTCATGATTAGTTCCGCTGTAGTTTAATGATTGCAGAATTATATGACTGAAGTTTAAACACAGCATTATGTATATTTTTGGTGAATATAAATCCATCTTTCTGGATTTTTTTTTAAAATAATACCCAAGTAAGACTTTAGTACCAAAGACTTTAATCTTACTCTTCTTTACGTCAAATTAGGAAGTTTTTAATAAGGTTTTTGCCAAGAATTTCAGCTGAGAAATTTAGGACACCCTAAAATATATTCTATTTTCTCATGAACTACCAAATCCATCTGTCTTCCTGGCACTGTGATATATCATTTTGTTCTCTAACATAAAGTTAATAAGTAAAGATAGAGTGCAAACACTCAAAATAATTCATAGGATTGGTAGAGAACTACTTTTCATAAACGGAAGTGTATTTCAAATGAATTTTTTTAAACCATTCTAAATAAACAACTAAAGGAAACATGACAGGAAATCTTTCTCCCCAAAATATTCCACAGTAAGAAGAAAAATATATCATCTTTCACCATATTTTCTTTATTTATAGTTTTTTTGCAAACATCTTGATATAGGGTTTACAACATAATCTTATTTTTAAACAAGTAGCTATAAAGTGAATAGAGAAATTTCTTACAAACTTTCTTTATATTTAAGAGTATCACTTAGCTATTAAATGCATATTTGCTTTTTTAAATATAAACCCTGATTCTTCATGCTCTAATTATTTTAATGAAGATTTTTCCATTACTACCTGGCTTGCATTTTTCTATTTCATTTTCAATCACTTTATCTCGCAACAGAGATTTCTTATCTGTTGTTGCACTTATACAAAATAATAAAGTTGTTCATTCGTAGCCTTTAGATTGATTTTTTTTCTCTGCTGATTTTTTATAAAGGAAAGGACTATACAGATATGGGTTAGACAGATGCAGCTGAAAGTTTCTGAGCCTTGGCTTTTTGTATTTTCTAGGCAAAGCCACTAAGGCTGCACAGCAAAAAGAACAAAGATAAGAAACTTCCTTTAAAATTTACATACCCAGCCAAAAAAGTCACAGTGGCTTTATTTCTAAAAGGTACGAAATGATAAAAAGTGAGACAAATCAAGAGTCCTGTTTCCCTCATAGTTTATAAATTTCACATCAAACAACCAAAAGATAGAAGTCATCAGGAAAGTAGTTCTGTGTTTCTCACTTCCTTAATAGAAGTTAAGCTTGAAAATAGGAAATAGGCTTTGAACCTTCTCAGGCTGAAAACAGGCTAGATCTTGTACTTCCAGCTTCCTGAGGGTGTTCAAAACCTCTGAACTATTATGTAAAATGTAGGTGCCATTAACATTGACAGAATGGTTCTTTGAGCAGCCATATTTTGAAACAGATATAAAACCTAGCTCAAGCTAGGTTTCCATTCCTTGAAATCCTAAATTGAAAAAATTGTGTCTGTGCAATCCTGATTTAGGCATCTAAGTCTAAGAGAATTTCCTGTTAACTATCTGGCTGCTTTCTTCAGTGGTTTTGGGACTGTTCTTTACACACCCTGTACTGTAAACCCATTAATGTAGCTTTAGGTTTTGCATTCTTTTTCTTGGACTGAGCAGGTAGTTATACACCTGCAAGTGCCTAAATCTTTTATTGGCTCTAATTGCTGAGGGCCTTTTGAGGATGTCATTTTGCAGCAAAAAAAAAATTGTTTGATTGTATCCCTTGGACACAAGGAAATTTTGTCCAAAATTCCAGTCTCTTTCAGTCTTGCATGGAAATATTTTTCTATTAGATAAAAGGCTCAAGTCATTTACTGAGATGCTGTTGCTTCATTGCCACCCCCTCCACCCACCCCAGCCCAGCATCGTATGTCACTTATTGTAAAATCTTCCCGAGATTAAAGTCTAGAACCATAGTAGTAGTCACTAGTACTATTTCTTTCAATCAAATGATTTTCCTCCTCCTCGAAAACAATACACAAACACAAAAATCCTCTAATGTCATCTTCTTCTGAAAGCATCTCAGGCAGCACATCCTTGAAAAATGCCCTGTAAGCAGCTTCTCTGTGCCTAGTGAGGGGCCAGCAAGAGCGCTGCCAAGAGATGCCATTAAGCACTCCACAGAATCCGTAAGTATTCAGACCCCCTTTAAAGATTAAGACAATGCTGAACATGAACACAAAGCCCAGGCTAATATTTTTGTTTGTTATCCCAAACTGGGGAAATTTTAATGACAAAATCACTGTGATGCCTGGTGCTTGGATTAATGAAATGCTGATGACTAGGAGTCTAAATAAACAAAGTGTTTTCTGTTCTATCTGCTGATGTTACTCTTCTGTTGTTATAAGATTAGTTCATCCTTTTTTCCTGTACTGCTATGCTTTAAGTATCAAAATTATGTTGGAAAACATTCCTTTCTTGAAAATTACATTAGTAGGAAGTGGGAGTAGAATCACAAACCAAAAATATGTATTATTCATTTATTTAGTATATGTGTTTTCTTCACAAAATATTGAATTTATTGCAGAAGTAAAAGAATCCATTTCTCTAGGTAAGGTACGCCTACGCAGATGTTACGACATAGCTGATGGGAGACGAACCAGCACAAGTTCAAATCCTGCTAGCAGCAAGATTAGGAGAATGTGTAGTATGGACTAGCAAATTAAACAGCTCTTAATGAGTCATCTGTTATGTCCATAATGCTACAAAGCACTTTAGCTAACTAGCTGAATGATAACCTGTTTTCATCTAGACAGCTCCGTTGCCACAGCAAGGGAACAATCAGATTTATTCTGTAGGGATGTTTCCATTTTGAGACCTATGAAGCTGTCAAAATGGAAACTTCCTCACAGAATAAATCAGCTTTAATGTTGATGTGCTAATTAACTGCCTACTAATAACTTCAGTGACTTCTAATTCATGCTTTCTAATAGGCACTATTATTCCACTACTATAGACATCTAGATGAATATTATAAAATGAGACAAAATTTTTAAAAAGGCACCAATCAGATTCTCATTTTAGTCTGATTTTTGGGGCTAATGTTACTTAATTGGGCTCATTCTCAATGAATGTTTTGCAAGTGGTACAAGGTGGTCTTAGAAGAAGGAAAAAAATTTCAAAAGAAGGATATTTTTAGGAAATATGGCAGACCCTGGCTAAATGTGAGACCCTAACAGTGTAAGTTGTTCTGTGCAGGCACTTTCTAGTTTCCAGAATAGCTGCAGTGAATCATCAAGACTTTACAACATTCAGATTCTTTTGTAGAGTTAAGATCTACAGACAGATCTTATCATTCCTGATAATTCCAGTCATGCAGATTTTGAAAGAGGTACTGGTCCAAACAGAAACATTCCATATAACCTCTGAGTTCAACTGGGAACATAAAACAGATATAATAGTAAACACAAAACATAGTAGGTAACCATTCTTTTAAAGCCCTGTATCAGAAAAAACTGCATAGGAGTTGATAGCCAATGGACGTATACCTTCCTAGGTGAAGGAAATAAAGAGTGGGAGAAGAGCATTTATCACTTTAAAAGAAAAATGTAGTACGTTTAATAACTTCACTGTTCTAAGCATCTAGTCCGAGCTGATTTCTGAACATTTTAGTTCAAGTAAAATTTCAGTATCTATTGAATGTTAAGCTACTTAATATAGAAATAGACATTTATGAGATGCATACTCAGTGCCTAGTGGAATGTGGCCATCTGTAAAAGTGTCTTGGCCAGTCAGTAGATTTTATCAATGATTCTTCAGGCTGGAGAGGCTACAGGCACAAAGGAAATTAAAAGAATAAAAAAAAGGAAAAGGGGTACTAGAATTGAAAAGAAAAAAATGCAAGTGATATTAAAATGTAAACAAAAAATTTAAAAATTTATGTTACTATTATTTTAAGCGATTGTTTTTATGGTCACTTATAAGGGTAGTTCACTTTATTTGTAACAGTTAAATATGATTTGATTCTCAGACAGATTTTTAAAAGAACCTCTGACAGGTATCTAATTCCCATTCAATTCACTATAGTTTGATGGATACATTTCAAGTAATGTAGGTTACCCTGGTAATCCATGACCTGTGCAATACAAGCTAAAATAACCTCCTGATATTTCCTGATGTTCCAATCCAGCAGTCCTTGCTGGGCATAATGGGAATAAAACACCATTTTCTCAAACCTCACTTCTGTCATTTTCATGCACAATTTCTGCGACAGACACATCATGCTATGAAGTAAACACTCCTAAGCCATAATGCAAGCATTATTTTTTCTTCTTCAAAAGCAGTGCAAACAGAGGAGCAACAACAAGATATACAAAAAATGAATTCTGATTTTGTTGGTGTGCCTTCTTCAACTTGTGTTCTTGTTGGTATAATGGACTTCCGAGCCCCTGTTGGAATCTGATTGTATTATTAAGTGGTATTTGAAAAACAGAAATGCCAAAAAAATTACGTACTTCTTTGCTCACAGGCTTTCCCCAGATTCGATTTCCAAAAACCACTGCACACAACACCTGGCAGAGGTATTCCAGTATTTTTATAGGGAATAATGAAGATTTGTTTCACTTACATGAAACAGGTTGTTAGCTGGGCTTTTGAGAAGCGATACAAATTTAAAATAAACTGGTTTGTACAAAATGGGAAACAGAATGACAAACTGTTCCCAAGTTTATTTGATATTTACTTTATTTTTCCTGTTAGACAGTTATTCACTCTATTAAATGTTCTACATTTTCCTCGCTGTTCACTTTTTATGTTGTGAGTTTTGCTCAAAGTGTTTAGGGGGCTTTTTTGTTTTCTTTTTGTGGTTTTTTTGGGTTTTTTTTTCTCTTTATCTTCTTTAATTCCCCACACTTCTCAATTTATGTCCCAACAAACATTTTTTTTGGCTACCACTGTTCTTTTCTAACTGTTCCTACTACTCCTAATGGATAGCTCTTTCTCCTCTTCCTTCAGGTTTCTGCATTCTTATAGATTGTCTAGTATTTGAAGTCTTGTCACAATTTTCTCTTGAACCATTTTACTCTCTTTCACTTTTGAATATTTCTAGTCTTTTGAAATGTTTTCTCCAATGTTTTCTTCTTTCCATATTTTTATTCAAGGTACTATTAAAATGTATTTATTGTATCTATGTGGTTGGGACAAACTTTTAACTTTTCTACTAATTGATGTATCTCAGTATTCAGAAAAGTAAGATAATTAAGAAGACAGATATGGTGGAAGGAGGTAGGAAATTCACTTACTGTAAAATTTATTTTCTCTAAGGATGACTCATCTTCCTGTAACAAATGCTGTAGGAATACACTTACAGTGACTAATTTTTAATTGTGCATTGATTTTTGTTATTTTCCCTTACCCCCCTATTTTTTAATTTATGGAAGTGATAGTATTTTTTTCAACAGGTTTCCCTATGAAAGCTTTACTTTCTAAAATTTTTAGAACAGTTTGCTCCTTAGAAGGCATTTTGACTAGCCATAATCTTTAAAATTACTTCTAGATTCCTGCTGTGTCCACACACTGTATATTGTGCTGCTTTTTTTGACCTGACAGTTTTGAAGACTGAATCTTTTGGACATGGCAAAATCTAAAGAATACTTGGTGTTTAATTACAGGTGTTACAACAAAGGAAAACCTTCCTAAATTATGAGAGGTTTATATTGCACAGGCAGAAGGTAATTAAACTTTACAAAGCTGCCACTTACTAATCATTAACTCTTTTCTTAAATTTTCACCCGGGAAGGGCTTAACTTTCAACTTGCTGGGTTTGTGGAATTAAAACCCATCATCTACAGCCAAACAATAGTCTTCCTCAGGAAATGAGAACCACAGCATTACAGCTGTATACCTGTTCTATACAGAATACTGTTCTTTAGACCAAATGCTCAGAGTTTTACTAGGAGAATAATGAGTACTTATTTTACTTTCACTGGGAGCAAAAATTAGGTTCAAGGGTCTATATTTTGATCCTTTGGCTTATCTTTGTAAAGTGCAAGATGTCTACTAATTAACTTAGTTATGACTCAGGTGCAAATTACTTCCAGAATTTATTTGGGAATTAAATTTCCAAGATAGCAGTTTCTGAAAATCAGAAGAGGTGATTATATTAATATTTTAGCACCTAAATATCTTTGCAAGGGCAGTGTTCAGATACATGCTTAGAAGTTATGCTCAAATTTATTTATGTCTTTGGTGATTAATATGTATATAAATGCTTTGCTGAATATTGATTTTAGCATGTACTAAACTGCTTGGTTGAACTGGGGTCAACTTGAACGGTTTTAGCTGTATGCTAAATTGAATGGGCTTATTAATTTAGCTTCTGCACTTGAAAAGGTGAAAAATTGCAGCTGCTACCTATATGTAGGTGCAGAGAAATTTCGTTTGTATTGCTAATGAAGTTGGTAAATAAATTTTAAAAAACACTGTATACCTAGAGGTTTTTTACCCTGATTTCACCATGAACACGCTTAGGAACAAAGTGTCCAAACTCGCAGTAAGACTATTTAAGAGAAACATTGGAAAATATTGTGTTGGAAGTAAAACACTCTCATCTTAGTGAAACTTCCATTTCTCAGTCTATAAAACATGTGAATTAACTGACATTCAAGTGGTCTATCTGCATTGACATATATTGATATGAGTTTGAATGTAAGTATCTACTGTTTATCACTCTTGGTTGTTTCGGGGTTTTTTTTCAATTTAGCTATTTATTTTCTTGGCATAGCCTATGCTATGCATTATTTGTACACTTATTGAATGACTGACACTGGCCGAGCAGTTAGCCCGGGTCCTGCCGGAGCGTCAGCAACAGGGTTGAAGCCGGGGACTGGCCCAGGGCACCGCAAGGGTGCAGGTGTAGGCAGCAGCAGGAGGAGACGAAGAAGTTGAGGGAGACCTCACTGTTCGTATTCCAACAACACTTTACTCCACGGGGGAACAGGGAGTGCCACCGAAGGGAATGAGGGCAGCACGGCAGGTCTGAGGGGGCTGGGAGAGGGTTTTTAAGGGCCAGGGAGAAGGGGAGGAGAAAGGACATACAACCAATGGGAATAGGGGTAGGAGGAGGGACAGAGGAGGGATTAAGGCTGCAACAGCCAATTATACAATTTGAGGGTGTTAACCAATACATCTCAACCAATAGAACATCGAATTTAACAGAATTTTCTAGAACACATGGATATTAATTAATTCACATGCATAAACATAAAGAGATTAACATAAAACTGGGAGGGACTAATATAAACATGTAGGTGGGCCAAAGTCTGATGGGCATGTGTGACTTCCACAAATAACCTTTTTGAAATTATTAATTGGTTGTAAGTTTTTTTGAAATTACCTTTACTATGAAAGATGTCTCTACTACTTAGCCTTAACATTGTGAGTAGCAGAAAGTTGGCAATTTTGCATGTCTCTCGCATCCCGGAATCATAATTATGGTGTAATGTAGAAAGCTTGCCATTTAGATGGTCAGACAATAAAGGTACTTTTGTCTGTAATACAAGAGTTTAATTCTGGTAGTATTTAAAAGAAAAAATTATTCAGAAGTTTTGTGTTCTTACTGGCTTTTCTGAATAGATGTAAGGAATACTGTTATTTAAGGCAACTCATTATTTTCTCAAAGAGGTATTATCTGTATTTTTGTCATTGACAATAAATAACAGATAAACACATTGTTTGGTACCTTTTCAGAGCTACATATACATGCAACTGAAATTTTTAATAAACCATGGAATAAACAAAAAGAACACAAGCATCCCAAACAAAGAATAAGAGTAGTAATAATATTGCTTGTCATGTGGCATTTCTTCCTAAAGATTTCCAAACCACTGTGTGAACTTTGCCTATAACATTGGAACAAGGACTGGAACAATCACATCTGGTTTGCTGGAATCTAAGTGTGCAAGTGGATCTCATCCCTAATATTAATTTATTCTTTATGTAGTACAACAGAAATATGTAAGGTGATGTTTTTATGTGGAAGGATGTGAGAAAAATTTCCTTTTTTTTTTTTCTGAGTTCAAATGCTATTTCTCGCCACTAAGAAATCTTCTAACATTTGTGACTACCAGGAACTCTAAGGTGAAGTCAGAACTGGTAAGTTCATCTTTGAGATATGGTGAAGCTTATTTCAAGTGCTGTATAAACTGGGCCTTCATTCACATTATAAATAAACTGTGAAATCAGTCCATGTGTGTTACAGAAACCCATCATAAGATTTAGGCAAAATACTGTGTGTTTCTGTACATGCCTAGCACACCTTCACACTTCTGCTCTGCTGCTGGCCTGTTCACTTCTGCAGGGTTTCTAGAACCTGCAAATGTTCATGTTGCTTCCTTCCTTCCCAAAGCCCTGAGCTAATGAAATTAAGTAGAAACACCTAGCTGAAAATTTCTGTCTGAACTGAGAACACAGAGAGCTTTTCCAAGTGACGGGACTCTGGTATGTTTCCTGGCCATATCACAGTCTTAAGGTAAAGCAGAGGAAAATGTCAGAATTCCCCTACTTCTTGTTTTCCATGGCTTCCTTGAGGAGTAAATTTAAGTGGGCATGTCAGCAGGTGGTATAGTTTCCATCCAGCTGGAGTCTTTCTGCATCACTGGGACTCATTGTGAAAACAAACTCAATCTCTGATTTTCAGTAAGTATAAAGACTGAAAAATTATCACTTTCTGAAATTCTGATCCCAAAGCATCATCCCCTAGTATATAACTTCAGTACCCATTAGCAATATCTTCATGTGATTTATTTCAAGAACACAACAGATACCTAATCAATACCTTTATATCAATGTTAAACTAAAACCTTTGTCTCCATTTCCTTTCCTTTTGAGGCAGGAGTGTTTGCAAGTGAACGATTCTTGTTTTGCTATGATTAACTCATCCTTGAGTTTTTATGAATTTTCATGAAAATACGCTGTTTATGTAAAACCACTCAGAGAAGTCACAAATACTGACATTTCAGAAGTCGGCTTAACCTCATTTCAAAATTATTTTGCCCCGCAAAGGATGGTCTTGCATCCTATCTCCCCAATCTCCACCTCTCTTCCTTTCTCTGGTAAACATTGAGTATGGCTGCTTAGTCACAGATGCAATCTTACTGCTGACTGCTTTTGGGTACAAAGGTCTACTGCATCTGTCTTAAGCAGAAAGGATCAGCCTTCCCAGCCCTTCAGCAAATGGAATTCCTTGCTGGTGGTGCCAGTGTGCTATTATTCTTATACTTTTTGCACCAAAGGCTATTTTCTGTTCATTAGTTTGCAACTGAAGTTTGAGAGCTCCACTGCAGCCTTTACTTGCCTCCATTCACAATACCGACTACTGTTTAAGTTTCTTAAATCTTAACCATGTGTGATAACCACAGAGTAAAGCTCAAAAAGCTTAGGCGGTAGTGCCTTAATCTTTAGATGATTTTTATTGTAGCTAACACCAGTTCATGGCAGAACAAATGCAGGAAAGTCTCAACATGCTGCACTGATAGGTTAAAATAAGGCCTGTGGAATTTTAGTAGTAATAGTAGTAGTAGTAGTAAGATCAAAAAATTCTTATTTATTTCAGATACAGAGTTGATGTTGAAATCACACCTTAAATCTAAGATAACATTAGAGATACCCTGAGGGGAAACGAAAATTTATTCTGAAATGCATGCATTTGCAGAGCATAACAGATAATAATTCATTAGGACAAATAGAGCAGTTCATCCTGTCACAGCTAACTGATAATATTGCTTTAAATGCAATTAATGCATTAAAAATAGCAATTTTAAAAGCACAGCATAATAAATAATAATAATAAATAATAATAATAACAAATAATAAATAATAAAACCAAAAAATTAAAAATTGGATAACCTAGTAGAAAACACACTAAATGGAATAAATAAGCAATTTAAGAAAGAAGTATTTTGAAGACACTGGAGAAGTTACTAGAAGTGAGAGAAAATTTAATATCCTTTATCTGTAGTTGCTAGCAAACTTACTTATTTTTATTTTAATCAAGAAAAGCCCTTGCAATCTTTTACTGTATTGGGAAGCTTATGTCAGCCCCTGCACCTAGTCTCACAGAAATGCAGGTAGATTCTGCTCAGAGAAATTTTTGCAGGACTTATGACTTATCTTTAACCAAGGAGCCAATAGCTTATTATTTATGATCAAATAATTTTGTGTGTATATACCTAAAGCTACTATGTCAGAAAACCAAGGGAACATTTTCTTCTCATACACAAGTAACTTTTGAGGTCATCAGCATCCATGAGCTTCATTGTGAGGCTGGTGCTGAAACAGACAGAATTTCATGTTGCTACACTTTATAATTCCCTCCAGAAATTGTGGTGAAGAAAATGGTCTGAGTTAGGTGAGCTTTGGGAGAATCAAAAATGTAAGGGACTGAAATTACTAAGCCTTATAGCTGTCACTGTCTGTTTATTAGAGTGCATAGCCATAATATTTATTATTTTCTTGTATGTAGGATTTATGCACTAATCATGCTTACACGTGTAGACAACAAAAGCAAATGTCTGCAGAGTTTCATCGTTTACCTGATGGCTTTTTAAGAGCATTGATCTCCAGGCTGCTAGCTCAAGTCATTGGTCGTTATCTATATATCTAGCTAGAGAAACACGTGCACTAAGTATCCTGGCAAATCTCCAGAAGAGATAAATCAAACTCTACTACTCTACAAGAAAGTTTAATATCTGAAAAATGCCCTATTTTGCTTTATCCAAACTTTTCAATTTCTAGTAAATGGGATTGAATAAAGATTGGATGTGTGGTAGGGGCATCAGGAGAAAAGTTTAGTGCAAACATTTCATTTGCAGCCACTTCTAAAAGACCTTTTGTCATGACTGTTTTTGACTTCTCTGCATTAATAAAATCTACTCATTTAGAATCTATCTCTCCTCAATATGATCTCTACAGACAAAGATTTATGGCATTTAATATATTTTGAAGCTATCCCATAAAAAGCAATCCATCTTTCTAAAAACATGTTTATGTAAAAATTAAAGCTAGAGAAATAATTTCCCACACTTGCAAGAGAGCATCATCTCTGCCCCATTTTACAAAAGCAATTTATTTCTATGGACCAGAACAAACAACCCCAGGGGATTCTCCCAACTCTATTTCTAATGAAATTATTAGCAAAAGAGAAAAAGAATTCTGACAGTAATCATGGAACCACTACATATTTGTCAACAGAGTACTGATGAAATGCAACCTTTGCTTACGTAGGACCTTAAAGTCTACTAGATATTTTAAAAAGGCATGTGGATATTTATGAGGCATAAGCTTCTCGTCAACCTGCATTTCTTTGACCCAGGAATGCAAATAATTTTTGTAGGCTTCAAATGCTTGCTTTAAGAAAGGAAGAATGGGATAGCTGATGAAACAAAGTGCAGACCTGACAATATCTCTGCCTAGTTCCTAACAAAGTTAACACAGTCAGAAAGGCATCATAATATGTAAAGGGATGTCCTAAGTGTTGAGCAACCAGGGGCTGGAGAGATAATCCCTTTCACGTATACTGCATCTGTAGCCTCTTTTCGAGCAGAATCCACATTCCAGAAACTCATCCAAGCAGCAATTTGACCTCTTCTACCAACATATTCAATATTTGGGCACATAGCTCATTATGACTTGAATGTTAATCCCTGTAATTTATGATCCTCTTTGACACTAGAAGCTAAATTTGTCCCTGTGTTCCTTGGAAATTAGCTACCCTTCCATAAATCAGAAATCCATCCCAAGTGCTGGGCAGCAGGAGGTAACAAATGCCTGCAGAGCCAGAGCAGGTCTGTGCTGCCAAACTGGGTGACTCAGCAGAGCTTTCCCTGAGGCCCCTCTTCAAACTCGGTGTACGTTTTGACGATGCAATGGTGCAATACCACTTTTGCAGTTCTTTCTACCTGGCAATAGAGAGGGAACCTAGGAGTAGGAAGGTAGATGTTTCCAGGTGTAAAATGCTCCTTCCATCATGCAAAAGTTGTCTTTCAAAATTTATTGTTCTTTTGTAGAAGCCATGCTGGCATCCTTAGGAAAAGGCTTTAAAATCTGTCCAGTGAAAGCCCTTAAGAAAGTGCAGAGAAACTTTGGACAAGCTGACATATCATATACGTAGATGCTTCCTCCTGCCTTGGAGGACTCTCGGATTTTATTTGTCCCTTTTTATTATGTCTTGTGGAAAAACATATTTTTCCTGTTTCTTCATGAATCTGTGCTCCATCCTTTCTTATCCATCTCTAAGAGGACAAAGCAGAAGAAGAAGCTGGAAGCAATTGCCTATTAATTGCTGTTTAAAGTTCCCTGTCACAGTGGGTTGTCCACATGCTTTCCCTTCATTATCAGAAGCTGCAGTGTGAGAGTGCAGAAATCTGCTGGACTTTCAGTCATCTGTGCAGCAGTGGAACAAGACCAAAACTCTTCTGATCACATGAATAAGCTTCTAATCATTTTGGCATGGAATTTATTGGCACAGGTTAAACCCAAATAGGACAATTAATGGGCACATGAAAGACAAATTTTATTCAGACTCTATTAGGCTAATTCTGTTCTTAGCCTCTAGGTAAAATAAGCTAATGAGATATAGTATAAGGTAAATTACTACGACTATATGCAACAGTTCAAAGCCTTCAACCTGTTGTTTCTCTTGGAAATTCTTTCTAGATGATGGGACTATGAAAGCATCACTTTTTCTCCATGGAATAAATAAAAAACACTCAGTAACTACTGGCCTAGCAATGCACTGGCAATAAAACTGAGTTCCAGTCTTGATTTCTTAGCTGACAGGGTCATTGATTACCTGTTATCTCCATTCCCAAGATTTTTCCAGGCTTAGAAGAGGCTTTAAATTAAGGGTTTTTACTGAAAACATGTGTTGCTCATTAGCTCTGCTTCTGGCACACCTGTGCTGTTCTCCTGTTTTTGGCCTTTGCCCAGTCCAGCCTCCTAAATATCATTATATTTGCTGTTGCTACAGTGGCTAGAGGATTTATGTACTGTTACTGGCATTTCTATCCTATATTTCAAGGAGGATGGAGAGGACTGACTTGATCAATGGAAAAAAAGGGGTTTTAACCTAAAATATGGGAAAAAATGAATTGTTTGTGATGAGGTTAATGCTCAAGAACAGCTGGTGTTTTAAATGGGCATCTCCTTCTTAATAAATAATAAAATTTAACTAGGAACTGTACATTTTTTCCTGAAATTCGCTGGACTGAAGAGGGCTGCTTTGTTTTGTAGTGCTAAATGTGCCAGCATTTTTTAGCAAGGCTTTTTCGCCTTGAAATACAGATGCTGGTATTTTAGGCTTGCCTATGGTCTGATTGCTTATGCTTTGAAAGTAAACTGACACAGTCATCTTTTCTGTCTTCAGAGCTTGGAGCGTGAAGTCTACATATAAAGGCTGTGTAGTCAGTGAATATGTAGTTCTAGATGTTGACTTATCCTGTATTGAATAAGGTCTTTGAGTCTGACAGCTCTTGATTGCGTACAAATAATTGAAGTGAGACACTTCATATACAGACAATGAGTCTATGAATTCAGTGTAAGGCATCTACGTATTTACTGCTACTGAAGAGCTAAAAATAGCTGTAAAATGAAGGAAGGTGGTGAAAGAGTCTAGCACGTGCCATCTCTGACTTGTGTCTATTCACTGAGGCAGCGAAAGGCTCGATGTAACTCACTTCTTCTCAAACATGCCTTTTTTAAGGAGTAAGCAAGGAGGAATAATATCTTACTATAGAACTGCCTTTGGCTATTCCTTTTTGGAAATGAAAGGAATCTTTTATTGAGATTAATCTTGTAGTGAGTGTGTTGATTCTGTCTGCCATTCAGCAGTAATGTTTAGTTGTGTCTGAACTCTTGATATGCTATACTTAGCTTCCATCTTTTATGGCCATTTTCTTCAAGGGGCTGAGAGAGAAGGGTGAATACCTCAAACTATCAAAGTTGGTTTCTTTTTCTTCCTCAAGGTACTTCTTGAATTTTGAAAATTGAGTTTGCTAGAACATTCAGGAAAAATTTGCCATCAGGATGGATCTTTTAGTGCTTATAGGATCTTCAGAAGTAGGTGACTGGTACAGTTCAGGGTGGGAATCATAAACCAGTGCTTCCAGTGAGAGGTTATACCATAAGGTCAGGCTTTCTTTAGTCACTCGAGACCTTACAGAGAAAATAACCATAAGAATCAGACATGATCAGGTGCAATTATTTTGCTGTGCAGAAAGTCTGTTGGAATAATAAAGCTGATCTTCATGTAATGACAGCATTGTTGCAAGGGCCAGAGATAAAACTGTTCAAAGTGACTGTGAGAGGCAAGGTGCAGTGGTCTATGAAGATATGCACACCTGCCTGAATTCAGTTACTCTGAAGTCCCACACATCTTTTTTTTCCTCAGTTCCAGGTCTGTAAAATGGGACAGATATTTTTTCATCTCATGAGATTTTGTGGCCATTACTCTTTTT